>CAJNOI010000153.1:100600-181536 GCA_905250115.1 Adineta steineri
TTTTCTACTATTTTAATACAATCATCTTGCGCCATCTGTTTGCTATATAAAAGAATTAAAATATTCAAGGTGTTCATTTACAATATTAATGGTAGTCGATTAATGATTGGCAGACAAGTCATGTTTTATATATCTCATGGATAAACTCTGTAAAATTCTTCCTGTTTCTGACTTTTGTCGTCATTTTGTCTTTCTCTTTTTTTTTGTTGACTGCATGACTGAGTACCTAATTAGTATAGTTTATGATGAAATAGATCATGTTCTGACTTAATAAAAGCGCGGCTTCTTTTAATTTTAAATATTCTAGATGACGGAATGTTATTCAGCTCGTTGTCAACAAGATCGCAAATTAGCTCGACGAGAATATAATAAATGGACAAAAACTTTACTATTGCAAATTGGTAAAATAAACAAAAAACAATAATTGAATTTATTCAGTTGATTTTCTTTTTTATAGGTTTAGAAACAATATCAAAAAATCATTTTGAATTTGATGTTAATTTATTTAATCAAACAGATGGTTAGTTTATTTTTATCTATATCATATTTATTCTTTTTTTCTTCCTTAGATGAACAAATACCGAATGATTTCAATCCTGAACAAGGATGTTTATTTTGTATAAATCGACAAGAATATTTAGGAAGTAAAAAAATAAATAATCGAATCAATGAACATCATCATTCTATAAAAGAAGCAATCGTTAATGATGATGAAAATGCACCATTAGATCTAAGTTTAAAATCAACAACTAATAATTCACCATTAATTACATCGAATAATCGAACCAATGTCAAGTTAGTTGAAATTATATATTATTTATACGAATAAGATGATCAACTAAGATTTTTACCAATATTAAGAAAGAATAGAACTGTTTCATATAGTTGAAACACGAATCTTTGATCTATATGTAATCATATTGGTAGAGTAGTTATTGATCGCCTTTAAAATTCTGCAGTTACGAACTGATGAGATAGTATTAAATATTGTCGTAAGAAGTAACTAGGACAGTCGGTTTTTTCCAACATGCAAAAATAGTAATGTAATTCTTATTCATATTTCTTTTAGACATCGACCATTGTTTGATATCAAGTCAGATATACCACCAATGTATGGTCAAGAAGAATTTGATCGTTTTATGTCTGACATGATTGCTAGTCAGTTAGGTAAAAAAAATTGATAACTTTAAAATCTAATATTTTATTTCTTTATAATATATTTAGATTTTTCATCTCATCCATATTTAAATATGAATCTCTTTCCAACATCTCCAACTATTCCTGTTCATCATACTCAATCATATAAAAAGAAAAATTCTTCTTCTTCTTCTTCACAAGATACACGTATTGCTCAATTAGCTAAACAAATGGCATATGAACGAATGTTACAAGAAATTGATTATCAACGTCATCCATCAATTACTAAAAAATCTAAAACATCGACAAATTCTTCATCATCTATTCTTACTGAATCAATTCATGTTAATCATATACTTAATGATGTTATGATGCGTATATTACATGAAATGTATGAAAAACAACAACAACAACAAATAGCAGCATCTATTCCTCCGCCAAGAGCATCACGTAAAGGTGAATTATTATTTGTTAAAAAACAAAATGTCAATAATGATGAACAATACAATGCCAATCTTTTTAATCATTTTATTAATAATAATAACAATACCAATAATAATAAAAAACAAAATAAGGTAAACATAAAAGTATTATCTTTGAATCATAAATAGAAAAACTCTATAACGATTATTTTCAATATACCAAAAAACAAAATTCTACTTCATTATTATAACATAATCGTTACGATTGCGTGAGAAATATGTGAAGCATGTTAATAATTGATAAGCAAAAAAAAAGAAAAAGAACGAAGAATCTTATATTTACAGTATGATTATTAGATTCCAATATATAAAAATTTTCAAGTCATTTCGTTTTCTTTTTTCAGTTACTATTCGGATGAGAATTTAAAATAAAGAAAAACTCCAGTCAAGTGTACATAGTCTTGATAACTAATCCGCTTTTCTATTCTTAAGAACAAGAGAAAAAAATCCGTATATTGTTTTATATTAATTCCGTAAATAATACCATTTAAATCTTCTTAACTGAATATAAAATAACTCTATCATGTTTTTATATTAAAAAATTTCAACAAAAAAAAAGAAGAATTAGAATAAAATATGTTTTTTTTTACTTTTCTAGCACAATAATAAAGTAAATCCTTCATCTTCAAGTTCTTCATCAACATCAAGTGCATCATTAACGAGTTCATCATCTATTCATAAAAAAAATAAACATAAATCGAAATTAAATCAATCAACAAATTATATACCTAAAGGACGATCAGCAGAAATACTTAATAATGCTAAGGTTGTTATCGGTACAGATGGTAAACAAATTCGTCCAAAACGAGGTCAATATCGTCGTTATGAATCCGAACAATTAGCTAAAGCTGTAGCAGCTGTTTTAAGTAATGAAATGTCAGTACATAAAGCTGGTTCTTATTTCGGTGTACCACATTCAACAGTTAGTTATATATTGAATTAAATTAAATATTATTTTATGTTTTGTTTCTATTCTAGTTGGAATATAAAGTAAAAGAAAGAAATATTAAAGCGTCATCATCAACAACAAAAAATAAAAATGAATCTACATCTTCAATGTCATCTATTAATAACAAAGATAATAATAGTATATCTCATGGTTAGTTTCTTTTGTTTTTCAGCATATGAATTATGATAAAGGTTATAACGGAATAGTTAATTACGTTTGTAAAAACATTCTAATACTTAAAATTTCGGTTTCTACTAAATTGAAGTCTAAGGATACTTGTTCGGTTGTTATTTGAGTCTGTTATAATACTTTTAAGATTATGCACAAAATCTCAAATTACTAAAACTTATAGCACGTCTTTTATCCTAGTCACGTGTTACTTTCAATAGTATATGTATATACCACATGTAAGATAACATCGAATAAACGAGTAGAGTATGGTAAATTACAAGATTTCGAAAAATTGTATATAACACTTGGCTTAATCCTTCGAGAATAGGTTGTGCTATTAGTAATTTCTTGGAGATAAGTTTGCTCGAAACTGTTAGAATTTATAAGGCCACGAGGCACCGAGCAATTCATGATATATATTATCTTGCATGTTTTACAGTTTAGTGTGAATAGAATAGATGATACAAACTATGTCGCATGTTCTCAAAGAGGATTAATATATTCCAGGTTGCGGAGATTCTTGAATCTTACATAAAATATTTTGAATAAAATTAATTTTAAGATTCTAATAGACTTTTTATATTCATGATATAATCCGAAGTATTATAGTTGGTCTTATAAAGATAAAACATCTGACCCGTTTTTTCTCTTGTATTTTTAAGTTTATAGAATGTAAATGAAAATTTTTTTATATTTAGGTGAAAATGATGATGAAGATGATGATAAATCGTCGAAAGGTCTTGTTGGATTTTTACCTGAATCAAACAGTAGTACAAATAATAATTTGAATGAAATCGATGATGAGAATATATCGAATGATGGCGATGATGATGATGATAATGATGATGATGATGGTGGTGGTGGTGATGATGATGATGATGATCTTGAAGAATCAATTAATTGATTTTCTTTGACAATCAATCTTATTCTCTACATCTTTCTAATCGTTTTTACATACATACATCAATTTCTACCTTTCTTTAACATATGATTTCTGTTCAATGTATATATATATAGTACATGTTTTACTAGTCAAAAAACAAAAATCAAGAGAATCTTCATGTTACTTTTCTATATATATATATATGTATGTATGTGTATTTTAAGTTGCAAACATGAAGGAGAATGAATCTTTGTTGTGTAAATTTTGTTTTTCTGTTCTTTTAACACAGCATTTCCAAGTTTATTTGTTTTCTTTTTCTTCTTCTTCTTCTTCTCTCATTGTGTATCTATATGTGTATTGATTTGTTTTGTTGCTATTAAGAGATTCAGTATTTGTTTTTTTCTTAAATCTGTGTTATTTGATTATGCCATCCAAGAAACAAACAATAAAAAAAACATTTCATGTCATGTTTTGTGCAATAGAATATAGATATCTTTTTTTCTTTGAGTTTCTCTATAGATGGGTTGTGTTTGTGGACGACAAAGTGTAATTATACAAGGACAAAAATTTCATCTTATGCAACAAATTGGCGAAGGGTAGATTATTTTATCTTTGCGAATTATATAATTAATTGACAATAACTTGAGTTTTTATTATTTCGAAAAAGAATATATATGTATGATTTGATTGTTGAATTGAATGTTGTTTTTTTAGAAGTTTCAGTTATGTGTTTGAAGCTCGAAATACAGCTGATAGTCATCAATATGCGATTAAGAAAATGTCATGTCATACAGATGAAGAAGAAAGACGTGCGAGAGATGAAATAGAAAATTATCAAAGATTTTCACATCCAAATTTAGGTTTGATTAATAATTTATTCCTAATTCAGCACTACATTCTTTCTTTAGTTTCATTACTCTATCATGAACAAGCACAATATAATCCAAATGCACATGTTACAAGTATTGTCTGGCTTGTTTTTCCTTATTTCAAAGTAAAATATTATTTTATTGTGTCAATTCTTTATTGAAACTTTTTTTTCTGTAGAATGGATCTCTTCAAAATGTTTTTGATAAACAAATAAAATTTTCTACACGTGTATTACTCGATCTATTTTTGAGTATATGTGAAGGAGTTCGTCAAATTCATGAAAAACAAATGGCTCATAGGTATTTATATCTACTTGTCTATTACTAATTATGATTCATTCCTGTATATATTTATAGAGATTTAAAACCAAGTAATATCATGCTATTAAATAATTCACATGGTGTTATACTAGATTTTGGCTCAATGAAACCTTCTTCAATTTCAATAACAACTAGATCAGAAGCTCAACAATGGCAGGTAATATTATAGAAATCCTGAATAATTATTCTAGTTTTCTTTTCTTAGGATTGGGCAGAAGAAAATTGTTGTGTACAATGTAAGCAATTTTTTTTTCGAATGATTAAATTTGTCATTGATTTAATTCTATAGATCGTGCACCAGAATTATTCCACATTGAAACAAATTCTTTAATTACTTGTCAAACTGATATATTCTCTCTTGGTGGAATTCTTTATGCATGTTGTTTTGGAAAAGGACCATTTGATGATGTATATTCAAGAGGAGATAGGTATTTATTAATTAAATAATCTAACTATAGTTTATGAAAATATTGATCTTAATGAGTGGTTCTTATGACGTTATACATTCATAAATGATTAGAGAGGACCTCTAACACAGAACCTCTGTATTTTATGTTACCGATAAATTAAATCTCACGATAGGTAGGGATGCACAGTTTGAGTAAACCGTGCACCGACAGCGACGCACCGTACCACTGACAACGGGGTTCACTGATGCTGTAGATTCATCGACATCGACGAGTGTGGGTGAACTGGCAGCATTAGTGAACCCGGTGTCGGCGCTGCCAGTGACAGTTTTTCAGTAATTGCATTGAAACTGCGCATCTCTAACGATATGAGATATGAATTTATAGAACAATAATGAAAGAGATTGTTACTGATGGCCCTACAGTGAACATCCCTTCGAAGTTTACAGGCTTTTTATATTATCTACTCATGCTATAAGATTCGGCTATTCCTTTTATCTGAATATTTTAGTGTGGCGTTGGCAATTGCAAGTGGTCGTATTGAATTGCCAGTTCAATCATCAACCTATCCATCCATCATAATCGATACAATGCTAGCAATGCTTCATACAGAACCCGACCAACGCCCAACAATTACTGATATTATTGATAAACTTTCTACGGCATCTCGTTTAGCAATGGATATTGCCTAAATGCTTTCTTTTTATTGTCGGTTTGGCTTCTTTTTTTTTGTAAAAATGTGTAATGTTATTTTATCTCTGGTTCACTTTTAACGTTTACAAGATATATGTACAAGGTTTTTTTCAAATATAGTTACATGGTTAAAAATAAGAAAAGAATCTGAACGATAAGAATAAAAAGAGAGAAAAAGGGGTGAACAAAACAAACGCAGAAATCAAAAAAAAAAGAAAAAAAGACAGATCTTCAAAACTATAACCAAATTTCAAATTGACTATCTTTACAAATAATTTCATATGTTTCACTATGATGTAAACGAAGTGAATTGATTTCAAAATAATTTCGTACTTGTCGATCATCTTGAATTGTTTTATCTAATATATATTTATTTGTTCGTTGAATTTTTAAACTAATTAATTCTTTAAAAACATCTAACATTGTTTTGATTATTTTTAAATCTACATATAATTTTGGATTAACATCAATTGTTAAATGTTTTATATATGGAAATAATGTTGATAAATCATTTAATATACGATTTAAACGATTTTGTCGATCAATTTGCATACAATTTAATTCAAGTGTTTGTATACGTAGTAAATATGATGTAGTCGGTGATGGTATACGAAGAAAATATTTAAATAATAAATAACCAGTAACAGTTAATGTTGTTAGATATGGTGCTAAAGTAAATATTAATGGAAATAATCGACCATCACATTCATTTATAATTAAATGTTTTAAATGATGAAATTTCGATAAATTTAATGGGATATTATATGTATCATTTGTTGGTATAACAATATTTTGTATTTGAAGTGTATTTGTTTTAAAACAATAATGTTTAAATAAATCAATTAATTGTTGACTTATTTCATTTATTGTTCCATGTGTTGCATCAAGAACTAATTTTTGAACGGATTTAAAATTCTTTTTATAAAGGACATTATTAAATAAACGTGCATTTGATGTTGAAAGTTTTAATGTATCAAATGCATATGGTAATGTAAATAATTTTAAACGTGTTTTATTTGAATGTGGACGCCAGATTATATGTCCAATTGGTAATTGTTTATCAAGAAATGAAAATGATGATAAGATTGGATTTAAACGTGTTTGAATATCATCAACAGGCATATCAAAACAAAATTGTAATTGTTTTAAACGTGGAAAGGAATTTTCAAGAAATATTTCCCAACGATAACCACTAAAATAGAATAAAAAGATATAACGAAAGGAATTTGTATAAATTATCTATTTTGGGTATGGCCAGTAGTGACCTGCGGAATCAACTTTTTCGACTCTGAAACCCGACTCCGACTCCGGAAAATTATGTTTTACAAACTCCGACTTCGACTCCGAAGCTCCCTAATGGCCAGCTATCGATCACTTTTGTTTAACACATCCGTACTTGACAAGAGATAACCTGAGTTAGAGTACGGCGGTTCCAAAAATTACCTGAAATCGGGCGCAAATCGCGGTTCCGGTTCGGCGTCGATTCCAAAAGCTCGGTTCCGTTTTCGGTCCCATTTTTTTGGAACCACCGTACCCTAATCTAAGTCCTTTCGCAAAAACGTGTCTTCGTAACGGAGAGTATTTATTGATTTTATTGAAAATGAATACATACTTGAAATAATTTTGATCTGTAGTTGTACGATTAAAATAAGCAAATCTTTCTAATTTAGCTGCACGTATTCGACTTGACATTAATAAAACAAATCGATCAAAATTTAATTCATTTCCAGTTACATGTAATTCAAAATCAATTAAATTAATGGGTGGTTTACCACATAATGGTACATTTAATGGTGTTTGATCAGCAAATAATTTAACACATAATTTTTGTAAATTTGGTACATGTTCTAAAAGAAGTAAAAGACTATCGAATGATCGTAATGGTATATTTAATTCTTTTAAATGATCATAATTTGTTGGTAAATCAGTTTTAGTTATAAATTGTAAATAATCATTATTATGCATTTCAATTGATATTGATTCTAATGTTTTTATTTGGGTTATACCAAATAAATGATGTTGTAAACAACTTCGATATGTTACTTCAGTTGTTGATGATGATGGTCGTTGAATACGAATATCTAACGTATGAATTGATATTTGTTTAAGTTTAGAAAAAACAAGATTTAATTCATCGATTGTTGGATCAATTAAACATAAACGTTGAAGTAATGGAAAACGATGAAGATTTAAATCAATACGAAATACTTGTTTGATTGCATACTAAAATCAAATAATTCAAAAATTTGAAATAGGCATCATGGAGTACAATCTTTTTCAGAGTCTATATTTACTCTTATTTTTAGGTAGAGTATATCGCAATGAAACATTTATCTTCTAGATTATGCTTTCTTATATTTTATTTCGTTTTGAATGCTTTACAAAAATAGAATAACAGAATTTTGGTTTATAAGAAAGCTACTTAGATGAAATTATATTTTTCATTGACGTTAGTTTTTGCCCCAATAAAGTAAATATTTGTAGATTCTTGAGACAACTAAAAACACGGAAGTAAATATTTATCTTTTCTGATATAAATAGAACAACAACAACAACAATAATGAGAGTTTCCAAAAATATCTATAAGAATTTCATTATTAAAGCATCTCAAATCTAGGCTGATACATTTCAGTTGAAGTTCTACATCTTCACTGACAAATGAAATTTGCAATGTACGTGATTTCTGTCGGGAAGAAATATAAAGTCATTACCACAGATATTTAGCTCAAAATGCATTAATCATCTACATAAAATGCGCGCAAAATTTACCTGATTATTGATTGTCAATGATTTGACATTAGATAGATGATTTCGAATATGTTCAAATTGTTTAATAGATAATTTTGAACAATCAATATGATGTGTAAATGGTTGAAGTACATGATCGAAACGTTGATTAAGATTCAAAAATGCATAGAAAAGGTCCGATTGTGATAGATATTTAAAAATTTCAAATAAAATTTCATTCGGTAAACTTGTTTCAAATTTAGCTATAAATTTCTTTTTTACACGAATATTATCAGTTGTTGTCAATGCTGGTTTAATTTCTAAATAAAAAAATAAAATTTAAATATTAAAAATTTTCTTTGTTAAAATATTTTACCATGTTCATTATCAATAAAAACAACTGAACAATCTTGATTTTCACTTCCAATAGTTGCTGATACAGCTCGTCGTTTAATTCCATCTGAATTATACGCATTAATTTCGTCTAGAGGACGTTTCGTACAATTTGTAATTAATGCAGTTATAACAGCACTATGAGTTTTGGAACGATCACGTTTTTTACGTCGTCGAGATAATTTAGTTAACAATTCAGACATGAATTATATATATATACGTTTAATTTTGAAAGGAATGTTTGTTTATTTTTTTTTGTTTAAATGAATAAAGAAAATCTTTCTTTCTTGATTGATTTTACACGTGACATAAAGCTCGACGAGATGAAAGCACATTGATCTGGTTATTCAAAAACACCAATAAAATTATTCGATTGATAGATGGCGTTTGTGGGAAATGTCAAAAACGTTTTGGTTCAATAATAATAAATTGATTATGTGATGCAAAGAGAAATAAATTGATTTTTATGATTATTTTCTAATGATTTTTAAAATTTCCTTATTAATGATAAATATAATTGATGTAAATGAAAATATATTATGATATTATTCAAAAAAAAGACTGTTATGTATATATGAACAGTTTAATTCTTGGAGCTTTTCATAAAATTTCTAGTCATTCAAGTAGTTATATTAAATCAAATCTTATTGGCAAGTTTGGGAATACAATAACGAGATGGCACACGATATCGGAATCACGACTTTGAGGTTTTCACAAATTATTCAACAGTTGTGATAATATAAAATAACATATGTTGAAAGAACACTGATAAATCGTTGTTTAATTATATATTATCAGCTGTAAAACAGGCGCTTAATTTTTGTTTTTGTTCTCCATTTTAATTATCTCGAAATTTGAAAAAGTCAAAATCATATTTTTGCGACGCTTAGTTCGATTTCGATATTTTCATTTTGTGTTTGAACGAGAATTTTCCGATATTTCGTTGGTGAGATAATCGTAACACAAAATGACAACTTCAAATGCGTACATCGAGAAAGTAGGAAAGATAGAAAGGAAGGAAACTTGCGTAGGACTATATAAATGCTTTGCTCCACATCGCATTAATAACTTATATACTAACATATAAGATAGAAAAATGAGTTAATTTTAGAATTCAATAGACCAGAATGTCTTCAAACTATCGATTATAGATTGTGACAGATTAATAATTCAGTAAGAAACGATTGAAATTTTTTATGCAAGATAATCGAGATTTTATTATATTTTGTATTTAAGCTTTAAAAAAGTATTTTTCTACTTATTTCTTATTTTTGTTACAAAGTACTGAACTATCACGATAGAAAAATATAATATTTTATTTCAGATAATGATCCGTCATACGTATTTTTCCCCAATTACTTCTAAAAATCGTTTTAATAGTAAGAAAAATGTTTTTTTTACACCTAAAAGAAAAGTCTTATAATTCTTCCTTGTCAAAATCAACAAATTGCCATTCTACAATATTTACTATTTAGTATTTTTCAAGGAAGTTAGTTCATAATGTATTCTTCTATTTCTGTTTATTAACCTTGAATAAACACAATATTTATTGTACTAATATTTTTAACCATGTTTCAAAAATGTGCGTATCGTTCCGTAAGGACATATTATTTTTTTTCTTGTTAATAGTATTGACAAATAGTTTATTAAGGTAATATTTAATATAGATTTATTTATTTTGCTAGATGAATGTTAGAAAATAACCTTATCAATAATAAAAGTTCAGCTAATAATTTACCTCTGAAGAAGATAGATTTTGTCAAGTGTGTATTCATGAAGAAAAATACAATCTATAAATAACTATAGTTAAATAGGTAGATTTTCCAGATGATATATGATATATTCAAATTTAATGGTTTTTTTCTCTATATAATAATTTTTTTTTCTCAGAATAAAATTAGTCTAATATCATAGACATTTTAAATGTTTTTGCATGCGATTACTTGATATAGATATATATTTTCAAGTTTATTTTTATTTTTATGAAATTTTACTGTAAGAAAAACAAAAAGTTTAATGGAAGTAATTATTATAAGTGTTTTTGAAGACAATGGAGAGGTAAATTAACTGTCTACTTCAATTTATTCAACATATTTCCTTCGAAATGTGTCAAAAAAGGATTTAGATATAGGCATCCTTTTTTTTCTTTTCTTTCAGATATATATTTACATTAATATAAAATAGCTAAGTCAATCATCCTTAAGTTTTTAGTTAGGTAAAGTTGTTTTTTTTTTGTAGTATTCGAAACTGTAAGATAGTTGTATACATTTTAGTTATTGATCTAGTGTCCTTGAGTAACAATCAATCGAGAAAAAACAGATATATACTATATTATTAGCTGTACACTGAACGTATGTCGAACAGATGGTATACGAGAAAAAAATATTTTAATCTAGTATATTCATTTACTGTCATAGAGTTTAGAGTTTCTGCAAAATGATAAAGTCAATATAGTATTAAATATTCTATTCAATATTTATCCCATATGTGATCATAATGTTTGAAAAAATTATATCATTCGTTGTATTTTGAAAACTTTTATTGACTTACATATATTAAGAATTAGCTCTTGTATAGAAAAAATTCATGGATGAATAATGATGAATTAGTTTTGCACAATAAATGAATACCTCTAGAGATTTAAGAAATTTCTTATTCAGTTGTTTTTTTTTTATTTAGATTGACTTGTAACTGATTACTTTTTGTTTGTGACATTCGTATTAAACCGTATTTTATTTTAACCAATTGTTAGTCAAACAACACATGCTTAAATAATATGCATGAATGAACTTTTATTTTCTTCTTTAACACATGAGTATGATGAAAAATTTCCAGGTATCAAAATACTTTTTTTTCTTCTTCTCCTATTAAAATAGATTAAACATACGTGTCATACGCTTTTGCTCAGTAGATATTCAATATGCGTAATATGTTAACAAAGAATATTACAGAGTATAAAAAAGCTACAAAAAGGAAATTTAATCATACAAAAAAAACAATCATGTTGCTGTCAGTAGTATATTTGCTATTCTTGCTTTGTTCGACAAATGAATAAGAAGGACAAATGCGGAATATAACGGATGCGTGGTTGACTTAATCGGTAGGGATAATGATGATTGTAGATGGACCTTTTTTCTTTTTCGATTATTGATTAGCATACATCCTACATTTTTATTAAATCATCGTGAACAGATTGCTGTGAACGGAGGAAGGGCAGGGAGACCGATTATTATGAGTAATAGTACATGAACTGACTTCTTGAGATTTTATATAGCATGTTTTCTTGCCATTCTCTCTATTTGCTTATTCTTTAAGACATTGACGTTTATCTAATCACTCATCATTGCCTGTTATTAGCATGAATCTGCTTTTCCATTTCCTTTTAGAATAGAAACTAAAGTCCAAAAAAATAAAGTTTATATAGTAAAGTATGTACCGAAACAAATTTTTCTTATAGGTTTAGAAAATTTTTCCTTTGTTTATTCTGAGAAAGAAAATATTTTTTTCTTAAGAAAAAGAATAGCTTTTAATTATTTTTAATATCTATCATATTAATAATAATAGATAAAAATATCAAACAAAAGAAAATGATGATTAGATGCACACTATTCATTAAGAATTGACTATTTATTTTTTATATTCATTTATTGAAAGAAGATAAAAGTTTCATTAATCTAATCTATATAGATAATTTGATCAAATTAGTATTTATATCAGTATTTTCATCAGTAAATAATAATTAAAGTTGATTTTCTTAAGGTCGTTCCAAAACCTAGAGTGACTATATATACATCATTACCATTTACGCTATTTATGTGTTGATGTTTAAGTCGATTGATTAAGTCGTAAATAATTGTTGACAATTTTATTTAACATTGTCAAAGTAAAATAGTATATCGGAAACATTGACAAACGTTGTACTTTAGATGTCATTTTTTAAAAATGCACTTTATCTAATGTTTTTATGTTCCACTTATTCTATTTAAAGAATTCTTTCAATTGAAAAAGTTATAAAATAGTAACTGTATGTCAATACATCAGTTCGTCTGTCTATCACTATATATATTATACCGAATATGTTTCTTTTCATTTAACTTATATATATTATTAATATTCCTATAAATGATGTTCTTTTTTTATTATATAGATATAAATATCTCTTATTTTCCACTAGATGTAAATTATCAATCAAGTTTGTCAGTATTTTTTATTTTTGCTTTTTTAAAAGGATCATGTCATCCTTCTCTTTTTTTTCTCTACATTCTATAGACAGTATGTGTCGATTAAATGCGTACTAGATTTTCTAGTTGCAAGAATGCTTGCCATTATTTTTTGTAATAGCACGCGCGCTCGTTGTCATTTTCTTCTTTTTTTTTTTTTTTTTTGAACAACATTGTCAAACGATACGTTGATGCTGATATATGTTGTCGTTCATTTCTGTCAGAGATCTATCTACTGACATAAAATGACATTGGAAACCCTACATAGAAAAAGAAACAGCCGAGAAGATACCAAACATCAACATGCATATAGGTCGTTTTTTTAAAAGTTCAGAATATTAGTTTTCTTTCCAAAATAGATTTCTTTTTTGTTGGTTTCCTTTATTTTTATTAATCTTCATTTAAAGATAACATTTTGATTGTTGTTTAAATATAGAAAAAATACATAATTATGAATCTAAGTAAAGAAAGGTAAAGAAAAGAGTAATAGGAGTATAGTAGAACTTCCTACGCATAGTTCTTACTCACTGTTATGACTTTGAAAAATCATATTAAATTCTTCGAATGAGGTCATTCACGTGTATTATAAATGCTGAACTCTTTTCAAACTTGAATGTACTATTTTGTTTTGTATCTTCAAGATTATTCTAAGTATTTCCTTTGAAGAAAAAAATATGCCATGTCCTGTTTAAATGTCATCAAATTGATTATTACTAACAAGTTAATTTGGACTTCTTGGAAATACTTTTAATGATGACTGAGCATCAAGGTCTTTCTTAGTTAGTATTATTGTTGACACTTTCATTTTCTTTTGATTTATTTGAAAATAAAATTCGATGAGTTCAAATCATTCTGATACAAATACATTACCGATTTATAAATTATATTTTGATGATATTGAAGAATTATTTTTTAATACAATACCATTTAAATATCTATTTATTACAACTATAACAACATTTATATTAATAATATTAAGTCTTATTATATTATTATATCGATCTAAAACAATATTTTTTCCTTCGCTTATACCATTTATCTATTCGTTAATATTCTATGATTTTATACAAATATTATCAATAGTTTTACTAAAATATAATCTATTAAATATTAACGAAAAATATTTTAGTGAATTATGTCGTTGGCCTTATTATTTAAAAGCATCATCAGAAGCTGGACAATATTTAACATTAATATTTATTTATGGTATACGTTATCAAAAAGTTCGCTATTTTTTAAAACATAATCATTTACCAAATTCAAGTCCAATACATTCTCGTGCGTTAACATTTGTTTGTTTATTATTTATTGTTTATGTTAATAATTGGATAACACATTTAAAAGTTGAAAAAATTCATTTAATTACCTATAATCAATTTAATCATGAAATAAATATTCAAGAATATCCAATGACTGTCTATGGTTTAAGTGGCGTTAAATTAAATAATCATTCACAATTTTATTCTGATCTTGATAAATATGCACAACATTATCAAAATACATCAAATAGACAAACCAAATCACAAAAAATAATTCTTCCTCAAACAGATTATTCATCTTCTCATATTATTATTAAAGGTCCATATGAACAATATTTTGGCGAAAAAAAAACTGGCATAGAAAATCGAACACGATCTCATATTATTATTAAAGATCCGTATAAAAAATATTCTGGTGAAAATAAACCTGGCATAGAAAATCGAACACGACCAAAACAACAGAAGAAAACTCGTCAAAAATTAAATAAAACTATTATACGAAAAAATTCCTATCGTATACATCGTTGTACATATGGACAAAGAAATTTTTTCTTAGCAAATTTTTTATCTTTAATACATTCAATATTTTATTTTCTATTAATTATTTATTTTTTAACAACTATTTATCGATATCAAATACCTTATATGACTATAGATTGTCATCAAAAATTATACGATAAAGCACTATCACTAGGACAAAAGAAATCTGCTGAACGTTATAGACAATTAATATTATTAACACGTTTAAGATATTTTCAATATTTAATTGTTTATTGTCATACAACATTTATTATAATTCGTCTTATTTATATATGTTCATTGACAATATTGTTATGTTTTGTTCAAGCACCATTTAAATTTTTTCTAATGAAAATATTCTTTTATTCAATTTTTTGTATTGTATATTATTCGATACCATTACGTATAACATTATTATTTCTTTATTTATTTTTCAATTTATTTTCATCATATATTTATTCAATATTTTACTATATATTTTGTACAAAATTACATTTCTCATGTAAATTACAAAAACCATCGATACGTTTTAGTTTACATATTGTACAATATAATCAACGAGAAAGAACACATGATGAACATTCAACAAATTCATTCGTTTTAGATTTAACATCATCAGTTTATGAAGAACATTCAACAATATATCCAAATGAATCAATTGTTGTATATGAAGAAAATAGTAGTGGTCAACAGATGGCAACAACAAGTAATTTTCCAATTATTAATCAATTAGAACAAACTATGCTGTGATTCGAATTTGTTTATTCTCTGTGAAATAAAATTATTATATAAACAAAATCACTTTTCATTCAAGTTCTAGTAGGAAAAAATAACTTATCAGTAGAGTTTCAACATACAAATATAAATAAATCTTTTTATATAAACTGTAAACTAGAAAATAAGTTATAGAATTTTTTAAAGGATATTCTAGAAATGCCTGTATGAATTCGATCAACATTTTTCAAGTATTTGAAAATCGCCAGTGCAGTTTTTGCTGGGAAATAAATTTGAATTCATTGATTCGCGAAAATCAACTAATAAATTATAAAATTTAAAAATCGCTGAATGTATCCAAGACATTTCTTGAATTTCAAAAACATGTACAGCTGATCGAGATTATTTCTTCTTAAGTCAGCAAGCACAGAATTTGTTTTACAGACTTATTTAAATTTACAAAATTATACAGGTACCTTTTATAAAAATATTCATTAAACGAATTATCAGAATATATAAGCAAAGGAAAATAGTCAGGTTTGTTTTAATACAATAAAGTTTTGATTCCATACTTTTTTTTATATAGGGATCATAATATCATTGATTTTTATGAATGAAAATTACGGGAGTGTTTCTATGATAAAGATTATATTCATTTATAATTAATATATTTGTTTCATGACAAACACTCATTTATGTAACAGGAAGTTAAATGTACTTTACTTGAACTTACGGAACGTTATTTAATAATGTGTAATCTTCATGATGATGAAAATTATATATTTTTAATGGATATTTTAACAAGTTAACCATATATTCTCTTATTCGTTAATTATGAGAACTATTTTTCTTTTTAATTGCATAGCAATATTATAAATGATTTTCGTGTTGGGATTCAGTTTAAATGAAGATGACTAATCTGCCTGACAAAATCACATACAATTATTATCATCTGTTCATGAGTTATTGTTAAAATATGTTTTGGAAAAAGGCAAAAATTTCAGTAGACAGCTTTTCCAAATTGTAAATTATAGTGTCTGGCATAAAAACTAAAGTCATCGTATGCTTTTAAATAAATGACTCAATGAATTGTTACTATTTATCGACCAATAATATTTTGTCATAAAAAGAAATTGTTATTAATGTATTAGTTTTTGGATAAAAATAGAAACGAACTTCTATATTGTTAGAGTTCAATAAAAGTGCGTAGGAAATCTCTCATATCTATTAATACGAAGAATTCATATTTACCTTCGGTTTTTAATCAATGTAATGAAACTTATGCGGACCTTTTATCCTATAATTATAATTATTTATATTCGTGTAGGCAATGCACATGTTACTGTGAGTTAGTAAAATACTTTAAGTTCTATTTATGACGTTCAACTTTGAAAAAATAAATTTTTAATCGAATCATGCTTTATGTAGGAAGCAGTACATGCGAAAAACACTGGGAACTTTACTTGTGAAAACGCTACGTTTTAATTCAACATTCCGCTTTGCATATAAACTTGCAAGGATATCAATTACATGATTGCTATCGTCTTAAACTATTCTCTCACTACTATCATGTAAAAATCAGATACGAAATTTTTAGAAAATTCCAATCCAAACCTATAGTTTATCGCTCATTTATATTACCTATCAGTAGTCAAAATTAAACAAAACCTTGCCCAATTATTCCATCCAAACCTTTCTCAAATATTTCCTTAATCTACCGCAACAATTTCTGCGCTATTATTCAAAGAAAACATAATAATTTACAATCATTTATAGATATACTTCTCAAGTAAAATAATATCTATCCTAATTAAATTTTAATGTGTAATATATTTATATAAATAACAATAATCAATCATTCTCAAATAATACAATATGCATACATAAAAAAATACTAAGACAGAAAAAAAAATAATTAAATTTTTTTATTCAAAAAGCTTCATTGATGTTATTCAGAAAAAAAAATAGATGTCATTTAAATAAAATATAAGCACAATAAATAAATATATTTTTTTGTCACTCTATTTAACAGTTGTTGATACTTTTCTTTGTTTTTTCATAACATTTACTTGTGATGTTGGAACAACAACAGATTTTTGTTGTTGTTGTGAAGTTTTATCTAACATAGAAAAACAAATTACATTTATATATTTTAATTCATATATATATTACTTTTATTTAATGCTTTCATACGTCGAGGATTTTTTATACAACCATCAACACCCATTAAATGATCATGCCAAGCTTTTTCACCTTCATGAACATTCATATGACATAATGGACAACGATTTGTATTTGCTTTTGCTTCATAACATTCTTTAAGTTTAATATGATTATCAAAATCATTTCCAATTGCTTCTGTACATCGTGGACATTGTTGATATTTACCTTTCTTTGCACATTCACGTAATAAATGTTCAATATAAATTCCAATTTCAACAACCTAATTAAATATTAAAATTTTTAAATAAATAAATAAATAATTAAACAAACTTGATTGCATTCTTGACATCGCCGTAACATTGGACAACTTGCCCAATAATGTGTTTCAAGACCACTGCGAATAAAATCTTCATTTTTCTCTCCACAAAATATGCATGTACTAAAATATTAGAATGAAAGATTAGTTCTATTCCTTCTTATTCTTCATCTGTAATTAATTTTTTTGCAAAGACTATGACATCAAGATAAAAGCAAAAACTTCTGAAAGAAATTTAGGCTGAATTAATCTAATGTAATTTTCTTGGGTGGATTTCATCTCGAAGAATAATTCAAATCTTTCAGTAACAAAAAACATGAAAGATGCCGGCTAGTCTTTTCTCGTATGAAACAGAAAAATTTCTCAACAACAAAGCTTTTCCCCATAATTTATAGAACACTATTGGTACGTATTGTTTTAGTCGTATATAAAATCTTACTTTTCCGGAGTAAATTCCGATTCATCAGCGACACTTGCCGTTGGCGTTTTCCGATCGAATCGAGTAGGTGTTCGAGATTTACTCACTGAAGCTCTTACTTCTGACTAAAATCGAAATATTTATAAATTATATGAAAATATACAAAATATCTCTTATACAGGTTTGAGTTGATCACGAGCAGTATGCATTTGTTTTTGTGTATCACGTTTTAATGTATCATTTGGATCATTTACTTTTTTTACACCATCTAATGAATTACTATTTGATTCCTGAAAATATATAAAGTAAAAATTTAAATATTATACATCCTATTTTAATATTATAAAAAATACTTTTTCCATTCCTGCATCCATTTTATCGAATGCATCGAACATATCACGATATTTTTTCATCCGACGTGTTTGATCATTGTTAGGTGGAAGATAACGTTTTACAATTGCTCCATGGATCTATATCGACAAAGATCAATACAAAAAAAAATAATTTAATATTTTTCATACTTTATATAAACTGAGTAGAAGCTTGATAGCTAATTCTCGTACTTCACCAGCTAAAAAGATAAATACAATTTTAGAGTAAATAATTCCAATGCATACACATCTGTTATGGATTAATTATTTCTTTAAGATCATAAGACTTACCATTATGTTCTAATGCCTGTGCACAAAATTTCCCAACATTATCAACATTTAAACCATTATCACCTTTTTGAACATCTAATATTTTCATTAATTCTTCAATAAGTTCACATCGACTTATAGCTAATCTTGGTGCACATGTTTTATTAAATGGAAAAACGCAATGATGTGGTATAACTTGTAATGGTTTTAATTCTGGATATGTTGCTGATTCAATAATCGCTTCTATAGCTCGTAATCTTAAACGAGCATTTGAATCACCTGTACGTTGTAAAAGAACAGGTAAAACACGTTCTAAACTTGTTATAATATCTTGTCGTTGAATTGAATGACGTTGAACATAATCATTCATTAATAAATGAAAAAGTTTAACTGATTGAGAAAAAATTGCAAGTACATCGACACGAAACATTCGTGCTAAAACAAAACTACCAGCACGTAAATATGCACGAGCATCTTCTTGATTACCAGAAAATGTATTTAATATTTGATAAATTTCTTCTAAAGCTTCTTCACGTTCTATATGATTTCGATGATAAAGTTTGCTAACCTTTAACAAATGAAATTAAACTAACAACTTTGAAAATAAAAAAATTATTTACCAATTGTTTATCAAAAACAATCATCATTTGATTTGCTTCAATCATTTCAGCTTGATTTAATTCTGCTGTTGCATCATCAGCTGGTACTGTACTCATTACTCGAGATATTGTATCTATATCAGTAAAATTCTTTTTTCCAACATTATCATATTGTCCCAATGCTGATTCAGGTAAATGTCCACCATCTGAACGAATACGATGCCGTAATGTTGGTATTATTTTATCTTCATAGGGTGTTGATGGTTTTTGATATTCCAATAGTGGATGTTCATTTCTACTAACCATAACACTTCCTCTTTTAACTGAACTCGTAATTGGTGGTAATGGTGAATTATAACCACTGATACTAGCAGCGATACTTGCTCGTTTCATTGTAGTAACAATCGGAGGTAATGGTGATGATGGTAATGGTTCCAGTACAATCGATTGTGCAGCATAAGAAACGGCTGATTCGGCTGAACGACGTGGTTGTGGTAAGTTTTGTGGACGTGCTAAATAATAATGATAATAAGAAAATATACTCTTTATTACAATAGATAATTACCATGATTCTGTTGTTTTGTTGAACGCGGAGGCTAGATTGAAAAAAATAAAATATTAATTAACAAATACAACTTTCGCTTCTGTTTTTATAAGTGAATAATAAAAAAAACAATGCAAACAAATTTTGTTGATTAACAAAAAGAAATGGATTATAAATAATACCCAATATATAAAGAGTAAGTGTGTAAATACAATAAATCATGCAAAATATTTAAAAAATATCAAAGCACCATAGTTAATATATCTACCTCATCATCATCATCATTATCATCATCGTCATCGTCATTATCATCATCATCATTTTGTTGTTGTTCATTATTTTTACTGTCCTGTAAACGCTTCAAAAATTCGGTGCCTTCACCACTCTCCTATGAGATATATTTCATTTTTACGTATAATATAATAGTAAGATAAAAAAAGAGACGACAGAAATAAATAAGCTTTGTTTTATATTATACTTACCATAACAATATCAAGTAAATTAAGTGCTTGAAGTTGTTTATATGTTTCGGTACGAAAAAGTTCAACTTTTTCTTTTCGATTTTGTGCTGTATCATAATCTTCACGCTAAAACAGAATTATAAATTATATACCGAAAAGAGGATCTTGAAAGATGCGCACGGGCTTGCGGATAAGGATACAAAGCGTGGGTGATATTGAATGGGTTCGTTTTGTTTCCGCACAGCTCGTGCGCGTCTTTCGAACAGCACCCGCGCGAGCGGTGGGGGAGTGTACATCTTCAATAAATGGAAATTTTTGTTTTTTTTTCAACGACGGGAGCTGATTCGGAAAAAAATATGTGTTTTTTCTAGCAAATTTTTCTCTAAATACTCTTTTACATCCCCCCTCTCAATCTTAAACCCTTCGCGCGGGCGCTGCTTTCGAATACCCATTCTTTTATCACTGATAATATGACCTAAAGGGATTTCAACAACTTAAATCATCATGTTTCAAAACAGACTGAGAATATCTTTATTAGCATATAGAATTTCATATGATTGATAATGAATAGAATTTGAAATTGTATTATATTTCGTTTAATATGATAATTTATTAGTTTTTCTAATGATATTTTTTTTTATCTTGAGCAATCAAAACTATTCTTACAAAATATAGAAAAAAATGAAAGTTATTAGCTCATTTTGAAGTGTTATTTATTCTATATGAAATTTGAAAAGGCTAGAGAAAAAAAATAATACTTCATCTACTTCAAACAAATTTTCAAGTATCATTGAAATAAAAGTGAAATTATGCCTTGTTGCCCTTGAAAAATTTCATGTATATTAATTTATTATGATAACATGACAATGAATTTCTCATATTAAGTAATTTAATGCTGCATAATAAGGACATATGACTTTAAAATCTATATCAAATTTTTCATAATAAAAATATTATTTTAACTTAAAATTAATGATGCTGTTTTTTTTCCTTTACTCTTTAACATGAGTAAATATTACTTCACGAACGATTAATAGGTTTCATGTAAAAATGACATTAGATCTATTTTTAGATATATGCTATGTTATTATTATTATTATTGACTTTTATTTTCTGTACATACTTCAATAGCTTGTCGTTTTTCCATTTCATATCGAGCAAGTCGTTCACCAATCTAAATAAAAATTTAATCGCATAATTGTTTAGAGTTATATTCAAATATTCATATACTTTAAGTAGTTCTTGTATTGCTTGTTTAAATTTTCGGGCTTGATCAAATTTCTCAGCTAAATTATTTTGTAAAATGAAATCAACGAAAAAAGTTTGATTTTTCTATTTACTCTGAACATATTCTTGTTTTTTTTTGTCTAAATTTCTAATAATTGCAGCAATTTCTGGATCTTGAAACATCGCAAATGCTAGGTCATCAACAATTGATATTTGATCAGATCTAATAGAATAATCAATTTAAGAAATTTTAATTTAATTTTATCTACCTATTTGGTATCAAATCAATTTGATTGTCATGAATTTCACGCAACTAAAATATACATATTGGATAAAGATAATAGAATTTGATTACACTTCTTAAAAGTGTATTTATTGACATAATTCATATATTTGAATTATTTTTTCTATCTAAAGTTTTAGTTAACGAAGTACATGAACTGAGTATAGAACCAAGACACGAATTAAGATTTTATTGGATAATATCAGTTCTACTGTGCTAGCTCGTATATTTGGTAACAGAAAAATATAAAATTAAATTTTCCTACATTAGAGAAGTCATAGAAAAGTGAGATACCTTATTTCAAAGTTTTGACCCAAATTTCCTTTTTCTCATATGATATTTCTCAATGTTTCAAAGTACGCAATATGAAAAAATCTTTTTTTGTTAATTTATTCTGATTCATATATAGAATTGTTCATACTTTGTCAATATCATCACCGAGTAAATTAATTGCAATCAGACTAACCTAAAAAACAGAAATTTTTTGTTTATTTTCAATATATTTTTCACGTACTTGATTATGCACATTATATCGATTATTATGATTTTTATGTAATACTATTTTTAAGAATAATCCATCAACATCAACATGTATTGATTTAAGTTCACGTGCTTTAAAATCTGTTAGTTCATTCGTTGACAGTTCAATAAACCTTTTCAAAAGAAATCAAATCTTCAAAAATTGATTAAATTTCAAAAAAAATATTACCCTAAATTTGTATAACGAGCATTTTTATATGTTAGTTCTTCATCTGATGAACAATTACCAACATGAAACTCAATTTTCGAAGCTAAAATAAATGATGGAAAAAAGTCTTATTCAATCAATAAAAGCGAACGACAAAATTACCTATTAGATATTGATGAGAAAGTAATTGAAGTCGTTTTAATCGTACGTGACTTTCAAACTGAAAAATAAGTTCTTGTGGATATGAACATGATCGACTACTTTGCCAACCATTAACAAATTGTTCATGATGATTTAATTCACTTGCGGGATATTGTTCATCTGAACTTGTTGAATAGACACATTGAAATTGAATTTTAGTTGGCATTATCCTTATTTTCCTAACATAATAATCAAATAAATATTTTATTATTCCGACATTAATCTAATTTAACAAAATTATTTTGCTTAGTTTTATCCTCTATGAATTTGCATCAGAGTAAATATTTAAAGGCGGAGGTTAATAACATTTTTTTTATTCGTTCTTTTATGTAATTGCACAACCAACCAATAATACCACTTTGTCAAATAGGTGGTTTTTTTGAGGTTTTGACACACAGAGAATTTAATTCAAAAAAAGACACATGTCTGATAATTCATCGGCTTCTAATTTTGATAATTATATTGCTGAATTACATGAATATCTTGATCGTATACGTGATATTGTGGATGTTGATGAACAATCATCAGTAATTGTTGCAGATTTAGCACAAGCTTATTCTGAACATTCATCACCAATACAAACAGGTGATAAATGAAATGAAATTATTTAAAAATAAAAACAACAAAATGAATGTTTTTGTTTAAGCTATGTGTTTATCAGCTTTATTTTGTGGACAAAAAAATATTCTTACATATCTTCGACGTGCTACTTCAAAAAGTGAAGTAATATATTATTGAATAGAACAAGAAAAATACGAATGAGATTAAATTTTCTTTATTTTTAATTTCAGTTAAAAAAAACTAAAGTGCAAATATTACAATTTCTTAAATTTTTTATTGAAAATGCTACGGTTAAAATTTTACCATATTCTATTGAATTGAAATCAGTTCTTCTAACAATTTTTAATGTTGATAATGCATCAGAAGTACGAGCATCAATATTTCCAATTTTATCACAAGTAAATATTGAAAAATATTCATATCGTTATAGAATATACGAAGTCATTTATAGTTAATGGAATTAACTGCTAGTTATACTGATATGCAAAATGAAGTTGATAAAATGGCAACAACATTTCTTGATCAAATTGGACTTCAAAGTTCGAAAACAACAGCAACAAGTTGTTTTTAAATATAAATAGATGAATGAAAGAATAATTGATTTTTATTTATGTTTAGTTAAAGGACTTTGCTTAGCATTTCTTGGTTTATTATGTAAATATTTTCCTGAATATATGAAAAAATATGCAGATCCACTTTTAATTGGACAATATTTGAAATATTTACATGAACAAGTAAGAATATAAAATCAATAATTAGGTGTTATTGTTTTATGATTTATGAGAGAGGTTCAGATACTTCTCATTTTTTTATTGAGATGAGCAGTGTCGATGCAATTACTGATATAGATATGTCTAAGGCAGCAGTAAAAGTCGATCTTTCGGTATCACAGGGAACTTCCTGTTGTAATTCTAGTGATCAGTAAATCGAAACTGCTCATGCCTATTGCAATATTTTATGAATAGTCGCACTTAATTTGCTTTTCTATATGAAATTATCACTTAGGATCTATTTTTATTGTATAAGCTTTAGACTACATTATAATTTGAATGAATTAAAATGATATTCTTTTTTTTTCTCATTTAGTTAGTCAAGGATGTCAAATTTGAAATGTTAATAGCTGCAGGTGCAATAGAAGGTCTTGTTAATTATCTTGTTAATTTTATTCCCTCGTCAACACCAGGTAAAATTTTATAAATGAATAAAAATTTAAATTCATACTTATTTCTTTGACAATAGCTCATTCATTATCAACTGTTCAAAGTAAAAATAAAGAAGTAGATAAACGTTTAAGTGAAGAAAGAATTCGATGTGAATCAGATTTAAAACGTATTTATATTTATGGTGCACGTGCAATACAAACACAAGAACAAACTAATTTAAATCGTTATGCATTAGTTAAAGGTATGCACTATCTTTATTTTTATTTAATTAAAATAAATATCATTTTATTTATTTTGTATTTAAGTTGGTCTTGAATTATTTGCTCAACATTCAACTTTATTTACAGAATATCTTTATGAAGATTATGTTGAAATACTTCGATGTATTCGTGCATGGAATATTCATGATAATTATGAAGTTAAAAAAGTAGCTCAACGTGCTTACGACACATTTTTACTTGGAGTAAAATATTTTTTTATAAAAAATAATTTAATTTTCAGCAAATTTTGTATTTCATTAATTTAAGGTTGCTAATGCTTTAAAAGAAAAGAATATTAAAACACCGGAAGAACGTCGTCGTGCAGTACAAGTTTTTCAATATTTTATAAAACAATTTCGTGATCAAATTGATACACCTCAATTAGAAATTCGAGATCTTGCTATGGGAATACGTGGCTATGGAGTTTTTGCTAATGTAAATATTTCCTTAGATATTATTTTTAAAGACTAATTCTTTTCTAGGCTTGTAAACTTTATGGTACAGAAGAAGATATAAAATTTATGTTTGTTGGTCTTGTTCAACGTTGTGAACAAATAGCAATGCCAACTGTAACTTTATCACAAGCCATGGATATTTTCGATGAACGTTTTTATGGTTTACCGAATTTGATTGATGCACTATCAGCGATTATTATTGAAATGACAAATGTATGATAATAAAAAAGAAATTTTGTTTTTCTTTAACTTTCATCTTATTTTAATAGATAGGTGAAGAATTTCTCGGTCCACTTGAACGTTTAACTGTGATGACAATTGATTATTATCCACGTTATCAACCTAAACCACAAGCAACAACATGTTCATCAGTAATTAAAATGGTTTTAGCTTTACAAACTAAACCAAATTCTTATAAACCATTTATTTCACGTATCGGTAAATATATTTTTCTAATCTCGATCTTTTTGTGTACTCAAAAAGTGAGTACACTCTAGAATCGGTCAGTGTGGCCGTCCATATACTCGATAACGTTTGAAAGAATAGTCCGATCGAGCTGAAATTTTGTGCACAATCCAGTCTCATCAAGATCGAAGTTGAGGCTAATTGGACGAGCCATTCTCGAGTTATTGCAAAAATACTGATATTTCCATATACACGTTTTTTGCAGTACATTTAACTCTCCGATAAAATTCGAAGTTTCCGCATTTTTATTAATTATTATTTAATTCTAGTCACTCAAGCACTTATTCGTTGTTGTTCACATCCATTAAAAACAACTGTCGAACAACAATTAGAAAATTATGAACCAGATGTATCAGACAATAAAACGAAATCTCTTCTATCAATTGGAAAAACGATTACTTATGAAAATTATCTTCCACTATGGAGATCGATTTTAAGTGTTACAACATCCAAAGTAAAAAGATAGATAATTTGTTTAGTTTTTTTTTAAATATTTTTATTTAAAGGAATTTGATACAAGTGCATATCCAATATTTGATCGACAAAATATGCTTGTTTCATTATATGATGAAATAATTGAATCAATTTTACATATTATCGATCGACTTGATTTAAATGTTGAAAAAGAAAAAACCGAAGTAATGAAAAGAAATCGTTTAGTTTATCGTTCGTTTTTTTTTGTTATTAAAATTTAGGATGAAAATAATGATGAAACTACAACAAATACAGATCCAGTCTTTGGTATGCGACCTGTAAAACCAATGGACTTTCAAATCTTTTACAATCTTATTGATTTTTGCCAGTACGTATTTCTTTTTCTTGAATGATTATTCCTGGATATTTGATTTATTTATTAGAGATTTATTACCTGATCAATCACCAAAATTATTTCAAAAATGGATATTTCGATTTCTATACGATATTATTGCTACCTCAACAAAGTTTGTCTATACTTATATGAATCTATCTACTTATTGTTCTAATCTAGATATCCATTAGTTAGTGGAATATATCGATTTGCTACATTTGTAATGAATATATGTTTAAAACTTGATTATTTCAAAGTAATTTAAAACAATTCTTTTCAAAATTTTATTTTTCAATATTTTATTTTTAGTCTACTCGTGATAATACTGAAATGATGGAAGTAGATACAAATGAAAATGAACAAGTCATAGCGGTTTGTGGACTTGTTCGACGGTTTGCACATGAAGTACTTTCTCGTCAAAAACAATATCGTGATGATTTACTTATATCATGTTTACAATTTATTATGTCATTACCATCAGAATGTATTGATTATGATTTTTCTGATTATGTACCAGCTATTCAAGTAAAATTCTTTTCTTTTTCAAGAAAAAAGAATTTGAATATTGAATATCTTTTTAGCTTGCTTTAAGTATTGGTTTAAATTATTTACCATTAGCTGAACAAACAATAAATAGTCTTGAACGATGGTCACAATCAAAATCATTAAATTTAGCGAATTTTTACAATCAAATATTACCTTATCTTGATGATTTTCTACGTTTATCTTATGATCAAGGTAAAAAAAATTAAAATATTAAATATTTAAAAAACAAAATCGGTTTTTATAGGTGATGATGTTAATGTTCGAGCTGTAGTATCAACATTACAAGAAAAAACACGTTCTAGTGCAAAAAGCAAACGTGTTTTACCAACACGAATGCTTAAAAAGAGTAAACAAATCAAACATGTATGTTTTCATTTCTAGAATATTTATGTCTTAAAATCGTTGAATAGAGAAAAAATTAATAAAAATCTTGAATGATTGAGCAGTCATTTTATTCTAACGAGGGAATCTTTTGATGTGATACCTCTCGTTTTCATTTATTCATATCCCATTTAGTTAAGTATAGTGAGCTAGTAAAAGTCCTAAAGGAGATTTTGCCCAATCTCTGTTATTGTTGAGATATTGTATTTTTAAGATATAGAGATATCCCATTCCTGTGGTCTCCATCAGGGGTATTGAAAAAACTTATTTTCGAATTTGGACTTGAAACTTTGTAGAAATAAAGGTCTCAATGATAGCTCTTTCTTGTAAAAATTTCACCGCTTTTGCTTGTTTCTATCTGGAGATATGGTTACACATCCTATAATGTCACTTAAGGGGATAGCCTTGGTATTCTTGTTTGCAGCTAAAAGATTTCAAAAGTGGTGAAATTTTTACAATAAAGAGCTATCATTGAGACTTTCATTTATACAAAGCTTCAAGTCCAAATTCAAAAATAAGTTTTTTCAATACCCCTGAGGGAGACCACAGGAATGGGATATCTCTATATCTCAAAAATAACAGAGATTGGGCAAAATCCCCTTCAGGATTTTTACTATCTCAATATAGTCGACTAAATGAGATATGAATGAATGAAAACGAGAGGTATCACATCAGAAGATTCCCTCGTAAGCTAGATTTGATATAACGCAACTTTTTTCTAAAAATAAAGTTTATTTTCCTGTTTTTTTAATAGTTGTTTGAAGATAGTGACATTCGTCGTGTACAATTTCGTATCTTAAAATATCTTGGTTCATTAAGCAATCATATTAATCATTATCTTATTGATGATACTTCAAATTATTTCATTAAAGAAGCTATAGCATGGGATAATAATAATCATATTACATTTAATGTACCTTTTGATGATATTAAACCTACTATTCATCTTGGTAATAAATTATCATATTTTTCTTAATCTTTCTATATAAATATTTTACTTTATTTAGATGTTTTTCTACCTCGTATAGTTGATTTAGCATTACATAGTTCTGATCGTCAAACAAAAATTACTTCATGTGAATTACTTCAATCAATTATGCTCTACATGATTGGAAAAAGTGCAAATAATCGAAGTAGCGCAGCAGTATGTGTTTTCATAACTTATGAATAACACGGAAACAAAACTCAATTTTTTTTCCTTTTAAAATATAGGCTTCGTATGAAAAACTCTATGAACATTTATTTCCTGCAGTACTTCAATTATCATGTGATTCAGATACAGTACTAAGATTTATTTTTAATTTTGAATAAAATTTTATAATTAAAAATTTAGTTTACAAAAACATTATTTACTACATTTATGATTCAAATGATACATTGGTTTACCAAAAATCATAATTATGAAAATCCAGAAACAATGTCATTGCTTGATACATTTATGGTTTGAGATTTATTTGAATAATTTGTAAAAAAAACGTTTATGAATTTTCTAGAATGGTATGATATCCGGACAGAATGCATCAATACGTGATTTTAGTGGTATATGTTTAAAAGAATTTCTTCAATGGACTGTTAAACATGCTGGTGGATATGATAAACCTGCTTATTTAAAAAATGCGACATCAGTTCTTAAACGTATATTAAGTTTTTCATTACATCCAAATAGTTTTAAAAGACTCGGATCAACATTAGCATGGAATTCAATTTATACACTCTATCGGTATAAGGACAAAATTTTGTTTAATCTGATAAATTATTCGAGAAAATAATATTTTAGAGAATCAGAAATATTAGTTGATGTTTACACAATTCAATTACTTTATGTTTTTGTTGAAAGTTTAGCAATTGCGCAAGGAGATGATCCATCTCTTGGTAAGGTTTCTATTGATTTTGAATCGTTTTTTTTCAATGGAAAATTATTCTAGGCACTCAACAACAAGCAATAGTAGCCTTATCTCATGTAGAACGAATAATAAAAGAAAAATCGAAATTATTTATTAAAGAAACACCGAAACGACATCGACCACCGTAAATATTTCGATTTCTTCGAAGACAATATTTGAATTTTAATATTTTCTAGATTATGGGCAGAAGCGTCACTTGATGTTACTATTCGATGGTTACTCCGACAATGTGGAAGAATTGAAACGGAATCAAGAAGAAAATGTATTGAACTTGTTTGTACATTTATTCCACTTTTACCTGGTAAAATTTATTCTAATTCTCACCTAATGTAATTTTATTTTTATTTAAAAACAGGTATTCGATCAATTCGAGAATATTTTGACTTAAAAGTTCAAAGTGAAGGCAATCTTTATTTTATTGATAGGTAAAAAAAACAAACCAAAATTTTTACTTGTGAATCAAATTTTGATTTTGGTTTTTTAGATTTGAAGGTACAAGTAAAGATAAGAAAAAGAATTTTAAAGCAAATCTAGCTAATGCAGCATGTTTAACTGATATGAATGAACAATTTTCACTCCCGATTGTTTATCAATGGCTTGACACAGTTATTGCTTCGTTAGATTGTTATACATGGGTATTTTCACAAGGATTTCTCAATCCATTGTTATTTCAAGGTAAGTTCAAAAATACAAAATAGTTGATAGAGTTCGATCTATTTCATTACTTTTAGACAACAATCAACAAAGTCGTTTAATTGTATCATTATCTTATTTTATCTCAAAAATATCAATGAATACATTACATGATATTGTTACATATTTTCCATCATCAAATCAATCGTATGTATTTACACCGAGTGATGTTCGTCAATTTGATACGTAAGAAATTTTTATATTGTTTTTTTGTTGATATATATTTATTTATTATACATTTAGTGCAAAATGTACAGTAATTGTTCGTTTACTTAATTTTATAACAGCACTTTGGACAAAATATCCACAAGATACAAAACGTGCAATTGATAATTCATTTTATAGTACTGATTTAACTAAATTGATTTTAACTTGTGTATTCAATCCAGCACAACTTGGATTTGACATTAATAATGAAGAAATCAATCGAAAACTACCAGAACGAGTCTGTTTTTACTTAATATTATTTCAAAAATAATAATAAGCTTCAATTATTTAGATCCGAAGTTTATTAAAATCAATGATAACTCATCTACCTAATCAATTATTACAGCCATTCTCTAGTATTGCATTACAAATGACGAAATCTGATGGGTAAAATTATTTTAAATAAGAATAAATCTTGAGGATGTGGGTGTCAGAGTGAGGTTAATGTAATTAGGGAACTGCAAAGTGGTCCCGGGACCGGGACCAAGACTAAAATTGTCAGCGAATTCCTCAATATTTTTACCAAGTATGAGACCAGACATTTTCTATTTTTTTTTGTTTTTTTTCATCAAGAATTGACAAATGTGTTATTTTATAGTTCAAGAACAACCTTACAGATTGAATTTACAGTGGAAAAAGCGATAGTTTTCATGAACTTATTAGTTTTTTTTGTATTGATGAAGACAACACGAGAATTATTCTTAAGCTTTTATCAAGACCGGGACCAGCGGGACCGGGATCAAAAAAAGTGATTTTGCAGTTCCCTAAATGTAATACCCACACCCACACCTTATCGATGAGACATTATTTTTCTAAAAGCTTTATATAGCAGTCTTAAAGAAAAGATAGAGAAATCTTTCCAGATAAATTTCAGTGCGTCTTTTCAACGGTGAAAACTATAGCTCTCCATCTCGTTCCTATCGAATGTTATTTAGAAAATATCCACCCATCTCTTTTTTGAAATGAGCAGTCATTCTTGTTGATATAAGTAATCAAATGAGAAATTATCATTCACGTATACGTCAATATAGATTAGAAAAACTGTTCTCTCAGCAAGGCATCAATTATATTTGAGATATTGATAGAGTAGTGCGTGAACATATTTGTGCCTACAAAGATAAGTTGATGAGAAACTAAGGTAATAACTACGTTGATGTGAACATAAATTTCAGTTACAGTCTAGAATATTGCATGATCATGTTTAACCTCTACAAAAGTTTAATTATGTAGATGTTAAGAAGATATAAATATTAATTTATTTAATTTAAGAGTATACAACTTAACTAATGAACTCAATATGAATCCTGTTCGTTGGCCACTTATATTTACTATTACTCGTGGACTTCATCTCTTACATGATGTACGATTATTAGCTAAACCGAAACAATGTGAAGAATATGCTAAAGAACTTTGGACAATATTATTAACAGTATTTAATTAAAATTTCTGTTAAAAAATTCATTGTTTTTGTTTTGCAGAAAATGATAACTCATGAAGAAGATTGTGATAAAGCAAATATTATATTAACTATCGATAATCAACGTGGCTTACAAGCTCTATTCGATTATATTATTTATTTAGGAATTCAAGTAAATAAATTCTTTCAAATAAAATATTATTTTTTGAATTTTTATTTTATTTTAGCCGAATGAAGTTTTACCCTATTTTTTTCAATCAAATCGTATCCATACTGATTCTGGTATGTCAACCATAGGTACATACTTATTAAATTTATTTAAACATCAAATAACAAGTTGGCTTGGTACAACACCTCATTTTATTATAAATAATATTGGTGAAATCAAAACTATTGATCAATGTCGTTCAATTGTTTCATTTCTTACAATTGTTCTTGATTTATGTAGTAAAGAAAAAGATATTCGTCAACAATATGGTCGACAATTTGTTGATGGTATTTATACATGTTGGCCATTATTTTCTTTATTATATCGTTCAATAAATCTTGATGATAAATTATTAATTGTAACATTACTAACAAAAACTTTTATTATTGATAGTCGTTTATTAATATTACATGAACAATTTCAACATATATCACAAATGTATTTATCCTTGTTAATAGATAAACAATTAAATTTAACATTTAAAACACGTTTACTTGATTTATTACCATTTTTTGCTTCACTCGATACAGATGAAGATCTATCCGAAGATAAACGTAAAAAATGGTCCGATGATTTCTGTCGTACATTACATACATTTACAGCTGATTGTTTTCCATTAAAAAGTACAGAATTTCATAAAGGTACACAAGAATATCATGATTATCAAGGTGCAATAAGAAAAATTTTATCTGCACTTGAATTATCATCATCATTTATATTATTTGAATTATTAATATGGATGTTATGTTGTGAAACACATCATATATTTGAAGATGAAATTCTTTTATCAATCAGTCGTTATGTTATTAAATTAAATGATCAAATAAAACAATTAAATTTACTTGATTATATTTATTCGATATTATTTGGGAAAAATCCATTATTTCGTCTTGAACATCGTTTAAATGCATTAGAAAAATTTATATTAAAAATTTTAACATCAGTTAAAAAAAGTACATTAATTGAATTTTATAATAAATATATATCATTATTTGTTATTGATCAACTTGATATTAAACTTGATTTAACATTATCGTCATCAATAACATCAGTTTTAATTAATAAAATTGCTACATATCGTTTTATTGATTATATGTATACAATATTGAATAAAGATGATGTGTTTGGTTTAAATTCTTTAATTGCCAAAACTTTTTATGAAACAGTTAAAAAACAAGAAGAAGCAAGAAAAATATTAAATGTTGAAATGCCTATAACAACAATTAAAACTGCTTCAACAATGGATGGAAAAGAATTAACAAAATATATTATAGCACGTGCTCGTGCACAATTTATAGATGGAAAAATAATAAAATCAATGGAAATGATTTTAACAAATGTAACAGCAATAGAAAAAGAAATGAAAATGAATTTAATACGTTCATTAGCAATAAGTTCGTTTAATTGTCTTATTTCAATTTTAATTTGTACACAAACAGAAGCAAAACTTTATAAAGCTTTTATTTTTGATGCAAATATATCAAAGGTATAGAAAAAAAAATATTTTAATAACTTTATCAATTTAATTTCTTGTTTTAGGATGAATACATTTGGGATAATCTAATCGATCCCGATCGAAAATATACATTTCCTCTTGAACTTGAACATTATTATAAAAAAGATAAACGTACATTATTAAATATTCTTAGTAAAAAAATTCTTACATTATCAAATTCAAATTCTGATAATCAACAACAACAACGTCTATCTACCCCACCACGTTATTTACCATCTCAATATTTATTTGGTAGTAGTTTAACTGATGAATTAGCTGTTTTTGATTTTACATCCGTTGCTGTTAGTCAACAACAAAATGATTTAAATAATAAAATTCAATCAAATTCTCTTCCAGAAAATTCCCTAGAAATTTCTCTATATAAAAAAGATGATGATAAACCAGCATTAATTGAAGGTACATCAGATGATGAAATAGGAACAGATTTAATTGAAATTGAAATGGATGAACTTAATTTACATCCATGTATGATACCAATGGTTTGTTTACTTAAACATATGGAAACAAATGGTATCACATCTTCAACTGCACAATCGGATATGCCACCATGGATGATTTGTTTATATAAAAAATTTAATGATCCAACGATTGGATTTAATATAAAACTATTTATTATGCGTCTTATTACTCATACACATACGATATTTAAACCTTATGCACGTTATTGGTTAACACCCATTATTCAAATGTGTAATCAAATGTTTGAAAAATCTTCGGATGGTTTAAATACGTTTCTTATTGATACAATTGTTGTATTATTATCCTGGAGTTCAATAGCAATTCCAAGTGAACTTGATGCAACATCAGTTCAACGTCTTTTAGAATATTTATTTCTTAATTGTACACATAAAAATTCTTTTGTTATGAAAACTAATTTAGATTTAATTAAAAAATTAGTTGAATCATGGAAAGATCGTATTTATACGCCAACATTAATTATTTATAAATTAATATCTGATCAAGATATAAAATCAAAACAAAATGCAATAGGTTTATCATTAATTGGAATATTATTAGCTAATGAAATATTACCTTATAAACAAATAAATGATTTGCCGGAAGATAAATTTAATGAATCATTATTGAAAAATATGAAAAATTCTTTTCGAAATATTTATGCAGCTGCTGCTGAAGTTGTTGGAATGTTATTAAATGTTAAAAACTTAAAAAATGAATCAAATCAACGTTTATTAGAACAATTAAGTTTTATATTAAAATGGCATAGTGGTCAAGGAACACAAGATACATATGTAACATGTATTTATTCATTACAAAAACATTATCCAGAAATTATTGATAAAACGTATAATAAGGCTTTTATTTTTTCGAAAAAAATATTATTTTTATTTTATTTTAGTGTTATGAATAAACTATTATTTGGTATGAAAAAATTATATGGAGATTTTAAGATCGAATGTTTAGAAGCAATGATTCCAAATATTACAGAATTTGATTCAGCATATTTAGAATTGAAAGCAGCAGGAATACTTGATATTCTTATTCACAAGTAAATTCATTAAAGATTTTTATTAGCATCAGAATATGTCTATTTTGTCTAAATGATAGTATGAAACAGAGATATCTATGATAGTGCGATAGCGGTTGAGTTTTTTTTAAATATCTATCGAATAAATTTACAATTATTGAGATTAAAAGGAGTCCTTCTCTCAGTGAATTTGTATAAGACATGGTTAAGCTTTTTTCCATCGCGTCGTGGTAGCAGCTTTCTCGAATTCTTAATTATGATCTACTAATTGAGATATTCAAGTGTATCTCGAATCGAGATGCGTGGGACTAAAAAAACCTCAACTTACAGGGACCGGGACCTACATTTGAATCTGGGGCTATATAATGACCTTATTGAAGAAAAATGAATCAAAAAGTGCTAATCATAGACTAAACAAATTGAAAAACGAGTATTGAAGAATTGTTTTAGAGACTCTATGGATAATTTTGGATTAATTGTCTCTAGGACCATATTAGAGATGAGGGGGACCAGTTTTGGTCACAGTCCTGATCTCGAGACTAAAAGATCAAACTTTACCGGGACCTAGAAAGGTTCGTCGCGCACATCTCTAATCTCGATACTGATTTCTCAGCGATGATTTTATAAAATAATACGCTTATTATATAAAAAAAACTATAGCCAATTTTAATAGTGAATGTTTATGAATATGAGAAGGATACTTTAAAGAAGATCATCTTACTCTTACTGTTTTCTGTCGATTGTTAATTTTATTCCCTCCTATTTTTACATTTGTTTTATTTCAGAGATTTCAGTATTCGTGGTGTTGCATTACGTCTTTTACATAAACTTTTACCCAAATTAACACATGATCAATTATTTGAAATAGCTCAAATTTTATCTGTTGATGGGCCTAATGATTGTCAATATTGGACACTTGAAATATGTAAATGGATGTATGATTATATAACACAATATATAACAAATGAAACAAAAACATCAACAACATCAAATATATCTGAAAAATTTTATCATTGTGTACGTGAGTTATTATTAGAATTCTTATCAAGTAAAAATGAATATGTACGAGTTAATTGTCGAAATTTCTGGTGTGATTCAAAACGTTTAAGTATATCATCACATCATCGTCTTATTGCATTAGTTGATCAATTATATTCAATAAAAAGTGAACATGAATATTTAAATTATTCAACAAATTTTCTTCTTGAACGTACATCACATAATCCTGATTATAATCATGTTATATTTGAAAATCCACTTGATAAATGTATATTTCAAGAATTTCCATTAACATGTAATTGGCGTCAACGTCATCATACATATATGACACCATTATTTACTTTACAATCACAAACAATCAATGATCCATTAAATATAAATTTAATGACACAAGATCCTGTTCATTTTATGCAAACATTAACAAATAATATCAATCTACCAACATCAATGATTTTACAAACACAAGAAATATCGAATCGACAACAATTTATACCAACACAAATTCTAGACAATAATAATGTAAATTATAATTGGCTTAAACAAACAAATACATTTGATACAACAGATACATTTACTCTACCAACATTATCAACACAAACAAAGAAAACAACATCATTAATTGTTGATGTTGTTAATAAAAAAACAAATATTAAATCGAATAATAAAGATGAAGATGATATATTTCGACTTAAACGACGTTTTCTTAAAGATACGGGTGAATTACATAAATATTTTTTCGCTAAAAAACAAAATGAAAAGAAACAAAATGAAAAACAATTTCTCAATGAAATTAAATTAAAACAAGAAAATCAAGTTGAAAAATATCGTACATATCGTATTGGTGAATTACCCGATATTCAAATACGTTACAGTGATATTATTATTCCTTTACAAGCACTTGCTCAATATGATAATTATACAGCTCGTTTACTTTATTCAAATTTATTTACATCAATATTAACTTCACTTGAAGATAAATTAACAAATGATGAATATATTGAATTAATTGAAACAATTCAACATCGTTTTAATGTTATATTATCACAATCGGAAATATTTTATCCATCATTAATTGCTGCTATATTTGATATTATTTTATCGAAAGGAAAACAAATTAAAATTTCAGCACAATATATAAGTGCAGCAGCAATAGCTAGTCATTTAGAATCAATGGGCATATCAACATTAGAATATTTTATTCGTTTAAATCAAACAAATGAACAAAATGAATTAATACATGGATCATCAAAGAAAAAATTTAAATCTGATCCGAATTTAGATAATCAATTATATAAACAAATTGATCATTGGCTTGAATTAGCTAAATGTTATCGTTCATTAGTTAATTATGATGATGTTCGTGGTATATTCTATCAAATTCCTGTTTTAAAATCATTAACACTACAAGCTATTGAAGAAGAGAGTCATTCGGACTTTTTATCAGCTTTAAATACTTATGTAACAGCATTAGAACAATATCCTATAGTTCAAGAAACTTCATATAATCCAATATTAGAATTAGAACATGAATTTTGGACACAATCTATGTTGAATTGTTGTAATCAATTAAATAATTGGACAATTATGTCAAAACATATATTTATTGCTAATACAACATTTGATACATTATGGTCAAATGCATATCAATTAAATTATTTAATGCCATATGCTATACGTTCGAAACTTAAATTACTTATATCAGGTAGTGAACAAGAACAATTAGAACAAGAAGATCTCTGTCGATTTTTTAATAATTTATCAGCAACTTCAAATACATCATCAACAACAACAGCAACATCTAATTCGGAAACAACATTTGTTAAACGTTCTTATATTGAAAAGCAATATCCATTTGAATTGGCTACATTTTTTCTTTACCAAAAAGATTTTGATCGTAAGTATAAAATGCAGGCATGTAGCGAATCCGAATATTCGGGTTGGTCTGGACCAAACTCGAACAATTTTAGCATTGGAATGATTTTCCTGACATATGTAGAGGCATAATAAAGGAAGTTACGAAATATCAACCGAACCCGAACAGTTCGGGTTCGATCGAAGTTTCATAATTTCTATCAATATGTCTCCACATATATCAAAGAGAATCATGTCGATGCATAAATTGTTCAAATTCGATCCAGACCATCCCGAACTCGAAGCCTGAGACCGAATCCGAGCCCAGAGAACGAACCCGAACTCAGAGACCGAACCCGAGCCTATAGACCGAACCCGAGTCCAGAGACCGAACCCGAGCCTAGAGACCGAACCCGAATTCTGAGATCGAACTCAAACTAAAGTTCGAGTTCGCTACAGGCCTAATAAAATGTATAATAACTAGCATGAGCCCATACATACTCTGTACGCACGACTATTTTTTCTCCTTTCAGCCATTAAGAAAATAAGGACATTCGATATTATATATATATAGATGTTAAACTATACATTTTTTCTTAGGTTCCAAATATTATATTCAATATGCCAAAGAACAATTTTTACTACATTGGTCACAATTAAGTCGTTTAAATGAATATGGTCGTAAAACAACTATACAATTAATTCAACCCTATCATGAACTTGATCAATTTCTTGTTTTTCTTGAACATAATTTACCTTTATTGAAAAATCTTGAAAATCGTTATTTAACAAATAATAAAAATGATACAATAACACGAGATTTATTTCTTGAACGTATTCATAAGGATTTAATTTCACAATGGCAATTACCAGATGTTATTCGTAGTTCAATTCAAACATGGGATGATGTTGTAACTAATCGTGCATTATTTTTAGATGTAAGTTAATGACTAAATATTTTCTAAATGTTTGTTTGTTTCTTTTTAAATTTTAGATTCTTGATGAATTAATAGGTGGACCACGAATGTCATTTACAAGTCGATTAAAAGCTACAGAATTTGATCCAATACTTGTTGATTATAAAGCACAATCATCGCTTGATATGGCATATTGTGCATTACGCCAACGTAATTTTAAATTAGCATTAACAAAATTAAATGATACACGTAATCGACTTGATCTATGTCAAAATCCTTTAGTTAAATCAATTTATTGGAATGAAATTTATTGTGATGTTCATTTGAAACGTCATCAAATTCAATCAACTTTATCAAGTTTATTATCAACATTTGTTGCTAAAGAATTAAAAAAATTAGAAAATAAAATAAATTCATTAGAAATTATTGATGAACATACTGCAACATTAAATTCTACATATATACAATTAAATTCACAATTTTGTCGTACTACTATTAATTTATTACTAACACAACCAAATTCATATTTAGAATATGAACATGCTGAAAATATTTCTCAAGCTAAACATAGACAATTAGAAATGTATCTGTATGGTTTAGATAATCAAACAAATACGATACAAAAAGCGGATTTATTAATTAATGAATTATTTAATAAAGGTGTTAATATATTAAAAAATAATATTGACAAACAAGAAACAAATTTACAAAATGTTCAAGTAAGAATAATTTCGATTATTAGAAAGAGATCACCCTTCCCTCCGAATTCGCGATAGCCCTGATTACTGATCTAAAATTAGATCTTAAAATACCCACTTTTTGAATTATGTCATTTATTTAGACAAATATTCGTATTGCTAAAGAAAATGTTCTTAGTCGTGATTATGATGAATTAGCAAGTCTTTGTGATGATTATTTACGTCGATATGAAAATAATGAAGATGATGATAATTTATTGGAAAATTTATTTTCTAATGATAATGGTGAGAAAATTGCCGAAATTATTATTCATTCAGTTTTGTCATCAATGAAATATGGTTCAAATGAAGGTGTTAAACGTTTTTCACGTTTATTACAAATTGTTGAATTATATCCAAATACAATGGAATCAATAGCTAATCGTTTACAAGATATTCCTTGTTGGATGTTTTTTGATTGTTTATATCAAATTACAGCACATTTAGATAAACCAATAGCGTATGTATATTTATACAATACTTATCTGTAAAAAAAGAAAACGTTTTTTTATATTTAGTCTTAAACTATATCCATTAATTGAAAATATTGTTAAATCATATCCACAATCAATAGTTTATCCATTTAAATTAAGTTATGAAACATTTCAATATTCCATAACTGATCCAACATTAAAACGTAATCTTGAATTAATTCGTCGTCAATTAGATCGTTTTACTCCACGTGTAAATGAATTTATTCAAGCATTAAATCAATTAAATCCTCAACAACAATTTGAAAATTGGTCAAAAGAATTATATCAATTATTAACAAACGATATTCAAACACGAGATTTAAATAAACTTAAAAATCATTTAAAAAAATTTAAAGAAATACTTTTTTCGGATATAATTCCTGACGATGATGAACATACAATAAAAACCATCACATCACAAGATAGTGTTTTTAATGAAGGACTAGATAAACGTCTATTAAAATCTCGATTAACTTCAATACGATATCAATTTAAAAATACAATTGAAAAAGATCTTGATACATTATTTGGTAAACACGGTGAATTATTTTCAACTGTATTATTAACTGATGTTAAATCAATTCTTACAAATCTTGGTACAAAATTAAAAACAATTACACAAGATAAATCAAATATAAATGATTATTCAACATGGTTTTCATTAACATTTCAGCAACAACAACATCGTCAATTAGGACGTTCATCTATATTTGAATTAGAAATACCTGGACAATATACAAGTCGAAAGAAGCCATTACTTGAACATCATATTAAAATTGTTGGTTTTGATGAAAAAATTTTAGTACTTCAATCATTAAGATTACCAAAACGTTTAACAATACGTGGACATGATGAAAATGATTATCGGTTTTTAGTTAAAGGTGGAGAAGATATACGACAAGATCAACGTATACAAGCTTTATTTACAATTATGAATGATCTTTATGAAAATGATCCTAATTGTCATCAATCAAATTCAGCACATATTTCTATAAAAACTTATAAAGGTAAAGTTGTGTTTTTTTCTCGTGCTGAAAAAATATTTGTTTTTTGTTTTAGTCATTCCGATGTCATCAAAATTAGGTATGATCGAATGGCTTGATAATACTCGTCCATTAAAAGAACTTATTGAAGAATGTTATACAACTGCTGAAAATGATATTATTTCACAAGGTCAACATCCAAGAAAACTTTATCAAGATTATGTTACGAATACATATCAAAAGGCGAAACCAACAGCTAAATCAACTAATAATACAATAATGTATGCGGAATTATTTGTTAGTTTAACAAAAAATCAAGTTCAAGATGAATTTAATAAAATCCAATCTGTTATTCCAAGTGATTTACTTCGACGTGCTTATTATAAAATGGCCAATTCACATGAAGGGTTTTATACATTACGACAGCAGTTTATAACAAGTTATGCAGTCTTATGTACAAGTCATTATATTCTTGGTATTGGTGATCGACATCAATCAAAGTACATATATATGAAAGTGTATATTTTTAAATAATTATCTATTTATTTAGTTTTCTTATTGATACATTATCTGGACAAGTTATTGGTATTGATTTTGGTTCAGCATTTAATGCAGCAACGATTGTAAGATGAAATTAAAAGAAATTGTCATAATTATATTTTTGTATATTCTCTAGCATTTACCTGTTCCGGAACTTATACCTATTCGTTTAACACGACAACTTATTCAATTAATGTCACCTATTGGTACAGCTGGTCTTTTTCGTGCAACAATGATACATACAATGAATGTATTACGTGAAAATTCTGATTTATTACTTAGTACAATGAATGTATTTATTAAAGAACCACTTATGGAATGGATGGTAAATATATATATATTTTCCTAATTACTTTTCATTATAATCAATTTATAGGAACATGCCCTTAAAACAAGCAAACAAATTACACAAAGTGGTATGTTTAATAACTATAAAAATATGAATTAGATATATGTTCTAATCTTCTTATATAGAATCAAATACAATACGTTCTGATGATACATATGCTAAAGATCGAATTCGAAGTGCACGATTAAAACTTAATGGAATCAATCCAGCAATTATTACTAGGTATATATGAAGAGAAGAAAATCGGATATATTTGTTATTTATTGTAGTTGTGATCTCAAATTAAATAATTTTCTTCGTCCTTCAAGTTTAAAAGAAGCACTTCGTCATATGGAAAAAGTAGTTGGTGGTGATCAAACAATGAATAAACGTGCACAAATTATGATGCAATATGGATCAAATCGTTTTCATAAATTAACAGTTGATGAACAAGTTGATTGCGTTATTGATCAAGCAACTGATGTGGATATACTCGGTCGATCATGGGCTGGATTAGAGACATTTATGTAATTTCATATTTTTTTACGTCTTTTTTTTCTCTCGGTGCAGATAATTAAATTGGAAAATTCTTATGCGCTCGGTGATACAATTCACTCTTATTTTTTTTGTGTCCATTTGTGATTCTATATTTTTCGTCCAATAAATCAAAGAATAATTATGAAGCTAGAAATATTTTGAAAATTGTAAACCAAACACGTGAAGCTTCGAGAATAAGATTCAACATAAATATATGACAGTGGATAATGATTAAATCAAAACAATAACAAGAAAAAGAAACGTTTTTCTTTGTTTAATAACTTCGACCGAATAATGTAAAGTATTTTGCTTTTCTTTTACATTCGGGATGACAACATTGTTGATCTTCAGCAAGTGTTTCCGGTTGATCAAATGGAATACATAAACTTTTAGCACCCATTGCTGGTGCACCTTCTTCAACAACAGCATCACGAGCACTATCTTGTTTGATTCGATGTTCACATGATGATTCACCACAGAATGGTGTTAACATTACACAAGAATTATCAAGAGCTTTCAAGAAACCAGCCCAATCTTTAACAACTACAACGTGACTATCAAGTTCAGCTTTAGCTTTTGTATATAAATCTTTATGCATTTGTTGGAGTATTTCACGTACTTTTGTTTCACAATTATCTATTGAAATTGCTGATTTATTTCCTGTATGACGAAGTACAACTGTTAATTGTGAACGTGATTTGTCATTTGGACCAAATTCAACACGAATTGGAACACCCTTCATTTCCCAGTGGTTAAATTTCCATCCTGGTCTATAATTATCTCTATAATCACCATATACACGTATTCCAGCCTTTTTCAAGTTTCCTTCAACATCTTTACATGTTTGAATTAATTAATGCATCTTCATCTTCTTTAGATAATGATGCTGTTATACCACATGGCACAATAACAACTTGATATTTAGCAATACGTGGTGGTAAAACTAAGCCTTTATTATCTCCATGTATCATTGTCATAACACCAATAGTTCGTGTTGTTAAACCCCATGAATTCTGATACACATATTGTTTTCATTTTATTTGTGGATTTTCAAATGTAATATCAAACATTTTCGAAAAATTTTGATCTAAATGATGTGATGTTGCCGCTTGAATTCCTCTTCCACTAGCAGCAATATAACCTTCAATTGTTGTTGTCCAATCTGCACCAGCAAATTTTTCCTTTTCTGTTTTACGTCCTTTAATAACTGGTATAGCAAGTAAATCTGTATAAACTCTTGTGTATAAATCAAGAATTTGATAAACTTCTTCTGAAGCTTCTTCTTTTGTAGCCCATGCTGTATGACCTTCTTGCCAAAGAAATTCTCTTGTACGAAGAAATGGTTGAGGATTTTTAAATTCCCATCTAACAACATTATTCCATTGATTTAATTTTAATGGAAGATCACGATGAGATTGTATCCATTTAGCATATGCTGGATACATAATAGTTTCACTTGTTGGACGTACACAGCTATTGGTTGAGCTAAATCACTATCACCTGATTTAGTTACCCAAGCAACTTCTGGAGAAAAATCGGCAATATGAGTTTGTTCTCGATGAAGTGCAGCATCAGAAACAAATAATGGAAAATAACAATTTTGTACACCCATTTCAGTAATTTCAGCATCGATAAAAGCTTTTATTTGTTCCCAAATAAAATATGCCCATGGACGAAGTATATAACATCCAGCTACATCATAATTTTCAATTAATTCACCTTTACGTATAACTTGTCCATACCAATCAGCAAGATTTTCTTCTTTTTTAAATTCAATACCAAGTCTAGAAAGTTTTTATTTTTAGAATATAATTATTTTTTACTAATCAAATTTACTTGGTTTGTTTTGCTGCTGCTACTGCGGCTGTCATGGCTGATTTTGAATGAAACTGAAAAAAAATCTACGAAAATAAATATGTGTATACCACTACATCTTTCGTCAGCTTTAAATGACGAAATAGATGATGCAATCAGTTTTATATGTCGTCACACCTTATTTTTGTGAAGAAATTATTATAGAAGAATGAAAAAATGATTCTTAGTTAGAAAATTATATACTACCCATGTCGTCATAATCGGGGAAAAATCGACGATTTAATCGCGATGTATCGAGTTTTTTTCACTAGTTCTTGCATGAGCCTATCAGATCTTTCAGTAATAGCGTATATGATCATACAAGATCATACGAAAAAGAATGGTATATCTCTATGCCTATACCTTCATAAGTATATCTATATACTTATACCCTCATAGGTATGTCTTTTTATCGCTATCAGAGCTGCTGTAAACCATTTGTTGATACCTGAATTTTTTTTTATTTCTTTTTTGCTTTGGTTCTATCACTCTCTTCGAGTGTATGGGATGAGAATAAGACATTTTTAAACAGAGAAGATAAAATAGATGTGATTAATCCAAAATACTAACGAATAAGACAAGTTCATGAATGCAATGGAAAGTCATTGAATACAGTTAAGATATACATGAACGCGTATATCAAACAAGCAAGGATCGACGTCTGTTTTTTTATTGGTTAAACCATATTAATCAGTAAAAAACTAATATTAAACTTCTATTCTATAGCATGTGACATCTGTTATGAAATCTGCTGCAGCTTGAGAAAGTATCCAGAATTCCTAGCTTCCTTTCTCTTAGTCAGAACATAATAGATTAAGTAAAACGCTAACTTGGTCGCACTTTTATATTATTATAACAAAAATCGTCAATTAATCGCTAAACTTTTGATGACATGGGTAGTCAAAAGAATTCTTACTAGTTAAGAGTAGCTAAAAATAGATTTATACATTATTACCAACTAATTTCGCCAATTAAAATAAAGAACTACCAACATGACTTCTTAATTATATTTACAATGAATAAAAGTCTTTCTGATTTCAGTTCAATCTATTTCATTCTAGATATTTAAAAATTAGTAAGAAAAGATAATTCGTAAATGGCGTCAGATGAATATCGAATACGTGCAATAAGTAAAGCATGACAGTTTCGCAGGTTACTACCTTTCTAACGATTATCTGTAACGAAAAATACAATTAGGCAGTTAGTTATAGTCATTCTATAGACTTCATCTTTAAAAACTTCTTGTGTGGATTTATAAGTGATATAACATGTTTTGAATACAACTAAAGTACAAGAATCAGTATATGTTTCTCTATTCATTTGCCGAGAACTCTCTTTTTCTACCAATATACTACTGCGATGATAATACGCTTTTATGAAATACCCTGAGAAGATCGGAAAAAAACAGTATTATCCTCTCTCTGATATCAATGCTAAAAAACACGCTTATTTTCAATATATTTTAATCAATCTCGAAACATATTCGAAAAAAAGTAGCAGAAAGCTTACGACACTCAGTATTCCCAGGCGGTCACCCATCCAAGTACTAACCAAGCCCGACATTGCTTAACTTCAGTGATCGGACGAGAACTGGTGTATTCAATGTGGTATGGTCGTATGCATATAACACTCTTTCACTTATTTTTTTTGTAGTACCATTTTCATAAAAATGAGGAAAAATAGTGATTATTACTGATAAAGAAAACAAATTGTAAATATAATGCTAGATTCACATGTCGACTATTCATTACTACTCGAAGAGTCGAATCTATGTAAATCAAGAAGATGTCTTATATTTGAAATGTATTGTGCTGACTTGTAATGATAACAAATTCATTATTGTAATCTCTATGACGCATAACAATACAGATATTTACTTCCTAACTCCTTCTTTAACTCTTCAAATATTCATTATTGACGATAGTATCGCGACATTTAGAGATTGACTATGAGAGACCGTTTTTAGAATATTCAATAAAAAGATTGATTCTTGTATCGATTACATTCGTAAATAAATGGATTGTTTCAGATGCTGCTCATGATTAAATACGACGGTGGTTTCAGAAGCCAGCGTGAAAAAATAAAAAAGCTTACGACACTCGGTATTCCCAGGCGGTCACCCATCCAAGTACTAACCAAGCCCGACGTTGCTTAACTTCAGTGATCGGACGAGAACTGGTGTATTCAATGTGGTATGGTCGTATGCATATAACACTCTTTCACTTATCCTTTTTGTGGTATCTTGAGAGTGTGTGGATATGGTCTGAAGAAGAGATAAACAACCATACACACTCATCCTCAAAACCTTTTTTTCTTTTAATGTTTAATTAATATTTTTGCTATTCTTTATTTTTGTCCAATCATGCGCGCATAAATGTGAACAAAAAAAGAAATAATTGAACTGAAAGTTTGATTATATCTATTTTTCTACTATATAATCTTGATTAATAAATTCAAGTTACACAGAAAATAATCATTGTTATTGTTGTTGTTGTTTTAAAAATTCTTCAATTGCTTTTGAATCACGTTTTAGAACTTCTGAATGCATATGAATTGTTTCGAGAACTTTTTTAACTGGTCGTGTAATAATTGGTGTATTCATAGAATCAAAAAATGATTTGATTTCATCTGCAATTTTTTCATCAGCAAAATTAGATAAACCCATCTCAACAAAGCGAACAAGATAACTACTCTTTTCACCAAAGCGTTCAGCAAGTATTTTCCTGTTTTTCTGTATAAATTTCCAAACTAAATCTCGACCATCACGACTTGATGTACAGCCAATAAGACCATAAAATGAATCTTGCATACGAACATTATCACCTTCAAATGTAAATTTTAGCGTATTAACAATAATTTCGGGTTTAAGTGATTGACCCATTGCAGAAAGTAATCGAACTTTTTCTTCTGTCATATCTGCTACAGTATATAATTTACGAAGTTCTTCTTGTGTATTTTCATCACCATAACGTGAAACAACAGCATACACAGCTTCACGAATATTTGGATCAATCAAATCTCCAGCAATATGACGATCAAAACATTTCTTTGCTTCATTGATAATATCTTGATCACCAGATTTACCAACAAAGCTTAGAATCATTGCACGTAACATAGCTAAAAGTGAATTTTCATTTGGTTTAGCATCCCAACCAAGTTTTTTCTGTATTTGCATATTCAAGTAATGATGATAAATCACCAATATTTGATGCAATTGATTTCCATACAGTAAAATTATCTTCATCTTTATATGATGGTAATAATTTAAGATAATCAACAAATGATTGATGGCCAGCATTACATAAAGCAGCAACATCATTTTGTATCATAAGACGATCTTGTGGACTCATGGTTTTATTAGCAATGGGTTGATTAAGACGTGCTAATGTTTTTGATTCATATTTAACTTGATAAAGACCAATAGAATTAAAATTTAATTTAATTCATTCATCTTCAGCAATATTTTCTAATGTTATTGTTATTTCAGGTTTATCCATTAATACTTGATGTGTAATTTTTTTAGGATTCGACTTAGTAAAAATTGTTATTGGAATTTTCCACTGAAGTTTTTCTTCATCAACACTACCGTCGGCAATAAAACGTTGTTGTGTAATCTGAAGAACACGTTTTTTATCTTTGTGTTCTTCAGTTACAATTAATAGTGGATAACCCATTTGAAGTGTCCATGATGACATAACTTCATTAACTGGTTTGCCAGATGCTTTTGCTAAATGTGACCAAAGATTGTCAGTAACTGTATTCTTATAACTATATTCAGTTAAATAATTATGAAGACCTTGACGAAAAGCATCATCACTAATATAATCATGTAACATACGAATAACTGATGAACCTTTTGCATATGAGATAGCATCAAAAATTTCATCAATTTCAGCTGGATGACCAATGGGTACTTCAATAGGATGTGATGATTTCAAGGCATCGGGTACAAGAAATCGTGCAAATGTATCAGCAACAAATTGTGTCCAAATATCGAATTCTGGATAACATTTATCAACAGCTAAGTATTCAATCCATAGTTACTAAATTTCCAAACCATTGATGTGCAAGTTCATGAGCAACAACAATAGCTACACGTTGTCGTGCATTCATTGATGAAAATTTTGGATCAAACAAAAGTGCCATTTCACGATATGTTATTAAACCCCAATTTTCCATTGCACTCGTAGCAAAATCTGCAATAGCAATTTGATCAGCCTTAGCAATTGGATATTTAATATTAAAATAATCAGCATAAAATGGAAGTATTTTGGCTGCAATATCTAATGCAAATTGTCCATGTTCTTTCTTTCCAACTGGTGTATAAACTTTCATACTGACACCATTTGAATCATTCGTTTCAAGATAATCATATTCACCAACAACAAAAGCCACAAGATATGTACTCATGATTGGTGTACGTTCAAATTTTGTTACTTTCCATTCTTTATCATCCGTATATTTATTTTCTGATTTAATTGGCATATTTGAAATTGCACAAAGATTTTTTGGTGTAATTAACGTGATATCAAATGTAGCCTTAAAATTTGGTTCATCCCAACATGGAAATGCTCGACGACAATCAGCAGGTTCAAATTGTGTACTAGCTCCATAACGAACTTCATCACTATCTGGTACTGTATATTTAGTTCGATAAAAACCAAGCATACGATTGTTTATTTCACCAACGAATTTTAATAGTAATTGATAATCACCTTTTTCAAGTTTCTTATCGAAATTGACTGTAATACGTTCACCTTCTTTATCGTAATCAATTTTACCTTGTTGTTCATCATTTGGATTTGATTTAATTTTGGCATGATCAACTTCTATTTCAATAGCATAAAGTATAACTTTATCTGTTGGTTCTTTAATTTGTATATGTATAGTAACATCACCATTAAATTTAAACGTATCAAGATGCGGCCGAATAATTACATCATAATGTGTTGGTACAATTGTTCGTGGTAAACGTTCAAATAAGAGTTTAATTTCTTGATTACTTCGACTAGTCATTCTTAATCTCTTGGTAAGTTATGATGTATAGTGCACAATAGTTACTTTGCTTTTACACATGCCACTTTTCATTTCATGCTTTCCATGTGACATATGCAGTGGCAAAACATATATGGTGCTTCACCCATAACTGAATAAAGTTGCTTAAAAAAACTTGGCAAGAGTGAAATAATTTCCTCCAATCAAATACACATTGTGATGACGAAGGTGTACAAATTTATGATAATATTAGACTGCCAGAGCAACACTTTATTTTCTTTCAACGAAAAAGAATAAAAAAAATATTGTAATGTGATTCAAAAATATGCATTATGATTTGCGTAATATCTTAGTTTTACATATATTCATTGTAATATCTTGAGTGTGTAGATGTGAGTTGTACAGACAACCCACATCCATCACGCCTTAGTTCAACGAAATAATGCTTTGAAATTTGTCATGGCAACAAATGAAATGAGTTGAATGCTTGATTTATTAAATAATTATGTTTTTCTTGTCATTTTAAAAGCAATTTAAATATATTATCCTGACACTAAAAACAAACTATTTTATAGGTGAAAGTTGAATATATTGAAATGAGCATCCTAACATTCTTTTCAACGAACAAAAATTATAAACTAAACCAAAGTTTGAAAGTGGATCGCTTCGAATTTTGAGAGTTCCACAGAAGTCAACAGATAAAAAATATCATTTAAGGGTCTAAGAGATACCACACCATTCGGCTAGAGAAAGCATTCCAAAATATCTATACGCCTTTTCGAAATGATATAATAAATCATTTGCTGAAAGTCACCGCTACAGCAAAATATTCAAGTACATCTGGCACCTCTATGTTCTCACTTGTGAGAAAGAAACTGTACGCCAGAAATTTATTCCCTAAACTAATACGAATCTGTCATATACTTGTCGATGAGACAAAGATTAATTTGAAGTGAAAAATAAACACATCATGTAATAAAATCACACATCGACCACGTTTTTGTTTTTCAAAATATATGTAATATAACAAAAATATTTTACTTCAACTTTTTTTTTGCTTCTTTAACCGGAAACTTTGTATTTCCTTGAAAAAGTGAGACCCGCGATGTTCATTGAAACGGTTTGCTTCTGCTTTTTTCTAGAAGATTAAAAACGTTTATGTGACGTTCTTCATTGATAGTACAAAAAAAGGTGATATCTGCCAGAACTCTGTCTAGAGCTAAACTGAATAAAGAAAGAGAACTCATTATTTTTATTTCTATATGACGTGTTTGTTGCAAATGTTCAGAAAAAAGATTTCAGAATTAATAAATCGTGTAGGGGAATAGAATTGTTGTTTGGCTGAGCAGTTTTCTGTTTCCCAACATCATATCTGTTAATACTTTTATTATTTTACCTATTTTCTATTTGGTAAAAAAAAACAGAGAAAGAATTATTATTTCAAAAAATCAATAAATTCAACGTTTTGCTTTTGTTTTTTTCTCAGTTTGATATAACTAGTCTTGAGGATATGTTGACGAGTTAAACATGAAGATTAATTATTAACTATTCTTGTTTTCTTATATAATGTATTCTATTTAGATATTAAACTGAATTAATCAACAACAAAACAAAAAGAATCGAATGAGAATCTGTTTCATTCTCAATCAAAGAAACAATATCAAGACACCATAAATCTCACTTTTATTATCATTTATCGTTCTTATGAAATAATTATCGAGTTAAATAGAAGCAACTTCTAATAATATAAACAGTGGATAGCATAAATTTTTAATCCTCCGAAATGAATCTTATATGTTAAAACATTTTATCACATTGATTTTATTCCCAAAGGAAATGTTACATTTCCTATAAAAAAACGCTGATTTTCAGTGTTTGACTAAGTAGCACTAATTACATTAAATGTTGTTTTAAGTAGTGTGGGTGTGTCTCCATCCTACGTAGCAGAGTTTGATATTTATAAGGAATAATAACTCACACATGACGATATATTTTTTTCAAAATAATTCTTGAAAAAAGAGGTGAGTTACCTATTTTATTTTATTAATGTATCATTCTTTATTGCTTGCAAATATTTCACATTAAAATGATTATTTGAGAGAGAACATGGCTTACCTAATAATATGGTAAATAAATATTCTACTGTTTTCACAATTATACAGTCAGAATTCATAATGAGAAAATAAATCTACATTTTATTTCCTTATTCTTTTCTTTTGTACTCGGCTAGATTAGATATCGAGAAATGTTAGATATTATTCGACATATAGATTTCAAAATTGATCATATGACGATTAACAATGAATGAAAATGATTTTATATAAAAAGAAGCATGTTCGAATAGACAATTTTGATTTTTCGCAATTACATTACTATTCACTGAAAATCTGGAAGCGATAAGAGTTTTTTGCAGATTTTAGATTAGAAAAGAGTTGACCAACTTTGGATAATATATTAATTATGAATAGCAATAAAGTAACAGTTACCCCTGTAATTTATTAAAAGAAACAAACACAACAGTAAATAATCTTCTCTTTTTTTTCAAACATTTCAGTCTGATGCAGTTAATTCAAATACAGCACAATCAAATCTATTGCATGGAGATTATCAATTGTAATAGATACTAAAACGAATGTATTTATCTAGATGACGATATTTTCTATTATTTTAATTATTACCATCTCAATTAGTAGATTTTTTTGGACAAAAAAACAATGAAAATACATCAACAACAGAAGGATCAACAATTGAAATAAGAACAACAAAACTAACAACGTCAGAGACTATAAAAACAGCAACAACAACAGGTATAGTTTGGCCAGAAGAAAATAATCTGTTCTTCAGAACAAGTAAGGCGTCGGTCTCTTGAACCTTGCCCGAGTCAGTCCTGAGAGAAACAATAGATATACTGTAAAAACGATAACCTTAGACCACTGAACACATGATATAGTGAGATTAAGCAAATGAAGAAAGTTATTATTGGGACACGACTTGGATCGTATTAATAAGCTTTGTTTTCACTGAACAAATATTATTCGGTAGTCTTCATAAAGTCAACGGCCTTATTACTGTAGCAAACTTTTTGATAGGTTTGTTAAATGAAAATATGTGAAAAACGTAAACATCCTCCTTTTAAGTTATCCATAAAAAACGGTAGCGGAATTTTCTTCTAGGATTTGAAAACTAAACAAAATTCTTGCGGTAAATTATTTGTTATCCAGACACGGCAGTGAGATAATTCTATTTTATAATCACTGAAAGAGATTAGAAAGCATGACTGTAATTTTATTTTAGTTCAGTATAACAGACCAATCGTTTATTTCTTCAAAATAAAACATCAAGGTCCCTAACACAGCCATGATTTCACCAAACACCAAGATCCCACATCCCATGTATAGTTTCACCCACGATTAGGATCCTTAATACTATCCATGACTTCACCCAGCACCAAGATCCCTAGCAACACTCATAATTTCACCTAACATCACGATCCCTAATCCCACCCGTGATTTCACCCAACATCATGATCCCTCTCCACACTCATAATTTCACCCAACACCAAGATCGCTAATCCAACGTATAGTTTCACCCACCATTAGGATCCTTAATACTATTCATGATGTCACGCAACACCAAGATCCCTAATCCCACCCGTGATTTCACCCAACACCAAGGTTCGTAATCGCAGCCATGATTTCATGGAACACCAATATCTCTAATGCCACGTATAAGTCCACCCAACACGAAGGTTCCTAACCCGAGCCATAGTTTCACGCAATATTAAAGTCCCGAACCCCGTCCATGATTTCACGCAGCAACGAGACCTATTACCCTGCCCATAACACCAGCTAACATCAAGGGCGGTAACCCTACCGATAATTTCACCCAACGTCAAAGTCTAATCCCTACCAGTAATTCAGCTAGATGATGACCATACCTTTATCTTGAGGATTTAGGTGTAGGTGTAGAGTGCGGGTGTGAGACATGAATATAATACCTACAGCCATAATCAACCACTTACGCTCAACTACACCCATCCACACCCGAAAACATACCAATGAATAAGTTCGAATGAAAATCAAACAAATAGTTTGTCACTTATCGAATCATATTTTCTAAGATTGAATACTGAAGAATATATATTTGTGCATAGATAAAAGTCGAGATAGAGAAATACGAGATTGTCTTCAGATACAGTTAGCAGTGATTTATTTTCATTTTGTCTTTCAACAAAAACTTCTGCTATCAAATGGATAATTTTTGATTTTCGATATATTTATCTCTAACGTTTTTGTCTCATAAACAACTGGATTGAGTCAGAAACTATTGAATTAATTTTCATTGATACATATCTATTCAAATAAATGCAATTGAAAATATAAACACTTGAGCGTTGATTTCTAAGGATTCATCACTACTCCTATGTAATAATTCATAACACTGAGAAACAGATGTTTTTGATTCATTTTTCTTTATATAAATCTCGTTCACAAATGTGTGTTTATACATTCTTTCTTTTTTTTTGTCATTAGAACCTTCTTGCTCATTACAATTTCAAAAGACATCAATCGACAAAAATATTTTACTTTTCCCACAAAGTCTCACACTATTGCTGATTTTGACGGTCATAATCAGCTAGATCTTGCTGTTGTTTAGCTTGACTAAAAACAATATAAATGTCTTACTTGGACATGATAATGTCTTTGGAAAATCACATTTGTATATGTGGGAAAACGCTCGTTGGTGGTTTCAACAATGATAATCAAATCGATCTTGTCATTATTAACAAGATCAATGGCAATAGATTAATTCCACTCGGCAATGAGGATGGGTGTGAGTGTGTACTAAGAGAAGAGACACCCACACCCACACCCTCTCTTTCTCTCTCTCTATAATTAACGCAATTCAATTCAATTCAATTCAATTTTCCCTTTTATTTCGATTGATTTCTAAGCAAAGTGTTTTTTTTTTGTATTGCTTTAGCTTTGCTCAAGCATTATTTTCCCCTCATATCTATTGAAGATATGTTTTATTTTGATATCATCAGTTTTTGTTAGATATTCTAGATTATTGGTTTTGATAAGGTATTGATCCAATCTCATACGTGCACAACATACTCATTATGAGCCGAAATCAAATAGGAGTTTGTGATGTGATAGATTTTGTTTAACTTAGATAAAATAACGTTTGATTTTAATAAACTATTTTAGTCTGAATCTAAATCAGTTACGTCGAATTCTCAAGAAACACCAACTGATCGATCAGCATTATTGTATGTGTTTTGTGAATTGATGAACTTCATAATTAAAAACATTATTGTTTATTATAGAAGCAAATGTTTTAAAAAAAAGAAATTCTTACGGATCATTATTGGTATTATCATTGTTATTTTCATCGTAACTTTTGCAACCGTGATTATTATAAAAAGAACAACAAATATAAGAAAACTATCAACTGTAACAATAAAAACAACAAATATAATAAAACTATCAACTATGACAACAACTCATGAATTAACAACAACAATGGCCAACCCGACGACACAAGGTATAATATTAATAAAATAAAATAAAGTGGTAACCTTTTCTTTTTTAGTAAATTATTAACACATTTTCATGGTGTGTTAAGTGTTGATTTTATTTTTGAATATTTTATAAGAATATTCATACAGATTAGAATTATATCGTTTAATTTTTGATAGAGATGAAATTCTAAATCATATTTAACAAAGGGAAATAGCGATATTTTTCATGAAATTCATAGTTCAATTTCTTAACGAAGAATTTTTGAAGAAGTATTTCAAGCAGAAAAGAGTTACTTATTTTTCTTTAAAATAATATTTTATCTTTGTATGAGTGAGTTTCTATTGTCATTTTTTACTTAAAGTTGAGAGATAACAATACAGATTTACAAAAATCTTTCGTATATTTTATAGAACAGTATTCAGAGGTGGTAAATATTTGAGAAATGAAGAAGAAAATTAGAATATTTTTTTTCAAAAACTGTTCTCTAGAAGTTTATTAGTGTGTAATTTCCCCAATAAAGCATCTTGTAATAAAGATACAATGTAGAGAAGTGTGAGTTGATCTCGCAAATTTAGACAGAAGATAATTGTAATTTGATGTTGTGTACAGATGAATCGGATGTTCCTTCGTAAGGTATATAAATGTAACATTTCTTTGTCAAGATTTTGACTAAATAATGTTTTTTAACGTGATTTTACTAGTATTTGCGGATATAGTGTAGCGAATTTCTTCGTTCGAAAACGTTCTTGAAAGATAGGATTTTGAAGATTTATTAAATCGACCATTGATCTCTGATTTGGCTTTTGACGCTTGTAGAAAATATCGAATGGACTATTTCTGAAGTGTTTCAGGGCATTTATATATGAGCTATAGTGCTTATATTAGATCACGTGTATCTTGGCTAAGATCTTATAAATCTAGATCAAAGACCAAATTACAGATATTGGTATAGGACAGTAATATTATCTTGTACCTAAAGTTTCAAAATCTTTTTAGTTCTGAGGGTGTAACGATTCGTAACGAAAAATTTCCGGGGCTTTCATAATGCGAAGGCTCTGCTATCATTTTTTTTCAGGGCTTTCGTAACAAATCGTGACACAGCTTTCGTAACAATTTTGACATAGCTTTCGTAAGCAAGTTTTTATTGCATTCATAACTAAAATGAGAGACTGATACTAAAAATAACAGGGTATTCGTTACGAATACTCATGTTTACAAATATCGCTTAAATCATTAAGTAGGATCCATTCATAACAAATTTTATATACTTAAATAATCCAAATACATGGACTCCATTACTTTAGAATATATAAATCGAATGATGTCTTTTTCTTTTGGTATTTTTTTGCTCTCTATGTTTTCACAGATTAATGTACGTCTTTTTTTGTTAAGTTCACTTAAAATCTAGGAGATCAATTATGTACATTCATAATTATATTATCTAGATATTGTTATTGTTCACTCTTCTCTCTTTATATATTACCTGATTGTTGTTACTTATTGTACTAATAAAAAAAAAGATTTAAAAAAGATAAATATTTGTCCATACTTATGTTCTCGTTCTCTCTTTCTACTTTTGAATTCCATACATTATAATTCTAGTAGATCTCTAAGTTCCATGTGAAATCATATCAGTAACGTCAGACTAGATATCATATTAAATTCTTATACGTTACGATAGCCCTGTAAGAACGATACGAAGATCCTGTCAAAGTTGTTATGAAAGCCCTGTAAAATTTATTGAAAAGTGATACGAAAGCCTTGTCAAAAACGATACGAAAGCTATGTCATGAGTTGTTACGAAAGCCCTGCTTTTTATCGATTTTCCAGTTTACATTATTACGAAAGCCCTGCTCCGAACTGGGCTTTCGTAACCAATCGTTACGAATCGTTACTTTCCCTTAGTTCTATGTAGCATGATTAAGATCTTTCTAGTAGGATGTTTGAATAGAGTATAGTATTTGCAAAATTCTGATAGAAAACTAATCGAGAAACATTTGTAAGAAATATCGCAGAATACGCAGTGGTGCCAATATATATGTGAGGATTTTATCTTCTCTTGACTCTTGATTAGTCATCTATCGATATGCATCATGAATTCAAAGAACAAACTCTGATTCACTTGTTCGAAAGAAAAATGAAAACATATTTTTATTAAGTTTTCTATTGATATTTAAGGTCCCCCCTCAGGAACGATTTTCCTCTTAGCAAGATCCGTTTGAGCTAAATTTTCAGGGATGAGTAATCTTGGTGAGATATACTTCTGGTAAAAATTTCAGCTCGCTAGGTCGTACCACACCGAAGTTGTACCTGCCTCATAAGTGATTTTTGGCCTCCAGGAGAATTGATATAACTCCGTCCCAGAACGAGTTATTGAGCTCGAGATGATTTCAAATGAAAACCCATGTCAGTACGCACCTTTTCATCAGACAGAATTGTGAAATTGTGTATTATTAATTTTTTATAAATCTCGAGGGTGGGTGTAGGTGTGAGTATCGTTTTTTGATCAATAAAGAACACATCCACACCCTCAAGAGGGTTAATATCAGGTAAAAAGTAAAAAAATAAGTATGCAAAAAACTGCGAAAAAATTAAATTCGCTTAAATTGATTTAAGACTACATAGTGGATCTCATCTTATCTATGAAAGGGAAAAGAAGTTCACTGAAGGTTTGAAACCATCTAGTTTGTGATGGTTAGATAGACAACATATCCGCATAAGAGATCCGGAGCTATTCTATGAACAATATTTTTTAATCTTACTTTTCTTCTTTATCTAGAATGGACAATGACAGGAAACATGAATGTTGCACGAAAGTTTCACACAGCATCTATATTAACAAATGGAAAAGTATTAGTTATTGGTGGATATAATGGTGTTTCTCTACATAGTACTGAGTTGTATGATCCATCAACAGGGATCTGGACAACTACTACTAGCATGAATCTTGAACGACAGCAACACACTGCATCTGTAGTCACAAATGGCGATGTTCTAGTTGCTGGAGGAAATAGCAATGGTCGTTTCACACTTTCTGCTGAATTGTATAATCCCGCAGCAGATAGTTGGACACGTACGAAAAGCATGGATCAGCCACGAGGTGCTCACACAGCAACTATATTAATAGATGGAAGAGTGTTAATTAATGGTGGAGACGATGGTTATGGTTTTCTTAACACCGCTGAATTATATAATCCATCAACAGGAATCTGGACACGTACAGGAAACATGAATTATAATCGTGTTAATCATGCAACATCTTTATTAACAGATGGAAAAGTGTTAGTTGCGGGTGGATATAATGGTGGTTATCTAAATAGTGCTGAATTATATGATCCATCAACCGGTAATTGGACACATACAGGTAGCATGAGTGCTACACGACAAGATAGTACACTATCTACATTAATGAATGGAAAAGTGTTAGTTGCTGGTGGATCTGACGGTGGTTACCTAAAAAGTGCTGAATTATATGATCCATCAACGGGTAATTGGACAACTACAGGTAGCATGAATTTCGCACGAGCATGTCATACAGCATCATTATTGTCCAACGGAAAAGTATTAGTTACTGGTGGATCTAATGGTGTTTATATAAATAATACTGAATTATATGATCCATCAACAGGAATTTGGACAAATACTACTAACATGAATATTGCACGACGACATCACACAGCATCTGTATTCACAAATGGAACGGTGTTTGTTGTTGGTGGTGAGGATGGTAATAATATGTACCTGAATAATGCAGAATGGTATCCATTGCCATAAGCTAAATGACATTTTTCTATCGATTGAAACATATAATTTATCCTTCGAATAGAAACCATTTACTTATAAATTCTTTAATAAAACTATTATGAAGAATATCTTGTTATCTTGATTTTATTCTAGAATAAGTCTTTATGACAAAATGATAATCAGCTAAATCATTTTGACAGTGTAGATGTAGATGTGGGTGAGAGTTTGGGTATTGTATTTTTCTTTTATCCACGCCCTAGATGTATTGTTTCTTAATCACCCATTTGATTATTATTGATCTCTAATATAATGAATATCTATATCATAGCGTATATATGTTGATACGAAAAACATGAACAGCAAGAAGGGTGGGTGTGTCTCACCTTTTAGCTCACACCCACACCCGCAAGATGATGGTATATTAAAAATATGATTGAGTTTTTAAGAAACAATATATTTCATGAATATAGATCCGATAGTTGTAGCAACAGATGAAAAAATTTTAGATTCTAAATTGATGAAGAAAGCGACTGGTTTTTGGAAACGATCAATTGATGAGATAGAAGATTATGAAGGAAAACCATCTTGAGGATAAGTGAGGGTGTTGTTGTTCTCTTCAACCATTTTCAATCACACCCACACCTTTAAGATTTCATCGTTATCTCGAGTTATTTTTCGCATATAATAATGGCAAGGAACACAATACACTATTGTACACATGACAAAGAATATCAACAAAAACTTATTGAATAAATGAATGTGATTGAAAATGATCGAAATTTTTTTTTACAAGAATTTATTCGACATAAACAAAATCTATAAGGACATTCGTTAGTGAGGCAACTTGATCAATGGGAAAACGATTCAGTTATTAAAACAAAAACGATACTGAAGAATGTCGATAAAATTTTATTATGTCTATGAAGAAATTATTTATACAGATCGATTATAAATCCTCTAATTTAACTGAACAATTAAAACAAATTCGGCTAAAAAACAACGAAACTGATTTAAATAAACTCAACCACAAATTAATTGAATTAACTAAAGAACTTAACAGACTAAACAATATTTGTTTTTGAAGATTATGAAATATTGCTTATCAACATACTTAATCTCGTTGATAGATCTAGTACGAAGGGTTAGGGTGAGATTGATGTGTAATTATGCTACCTTTATGCACACCCACACCCTAGATGATCCTTTGACTGTTTATATATTATCTCTTTCGATAGATGTCTGCGACGCAGTTATCGAAAGAAAATGAAAGTTCTTGAAATATTATCAGGGTGTGGGTCGTAGGCAGGGCCCACGATGTGGGTGGGGATAGCCCCCACCACTTTTCTGGTGTGTCAGCCAAAATTGTTCCTAGATAGTGCCTGCCAAAATTTTTCTTAGATACATCTGAGAAATGTTCTGCTGCGTTTCAGTTTCTGACGAGTATGGCTGACAATAAAGAATTTCTGTTCATTCTAGTGTCTAACGTAGACTGTCTGTGGAATCTGGCAGACAGAGCAGAATTTTTGTTGATTCCAGTACATATTACAGAGTGTCTGTCGCATTTGGTGAATATAACGCCTATTAACTCATTCAAATGATGTAGTGTATTTAGTGGTGTCAAAGTCATTTTTCTCATCTCTATTCGGATAGACGCACTGAACAAAAGGAGTAGAACAGGCGACTATAGAAACTGATCGACTATATTAATTTTATATAGATATATTTTTTGACGTAAGTTTTAGTTCTTTGATATAAGATAATAAATATATTCATTTGTTTTTCTATTGTTATCAAATACTTATCAGTGTTCGGTCAATCACAGGATTTAACTAAACGCCCCCCCCCCCCCCCCCCTTGTCGATATTAGAAGCTTCCATGGGCTTCTGATTTGTCCACCGTTTATAATTTCTGAAGGGGGCTTCTGTTAAGTCTCAAAAGATTTTTATAGACCATGACAAGGAAATCGATTCGAAAGATTTCTACAGATTTTCAAGGTTTTTATGATTTTTTCAGAAGACTTTAGGCAGTTTTCCAGATTTAAACGCAGCCAGATAGAAGTTAGTCGAAAGTTCACCTTAAAATCGAGAAATTTCACCAGTTTTAGCAAGAAAATTTTAAAAAAACCTCAAAAATTTTAAAACTTTTTTGAAAAAATCGGGGGGGGGGGTTATAAAGAGCGCTTTAAAAAAAAGATCTAACGTCGAAAACTGAAGTAAGTGTTCACTTGCGAATATTCACAGAAATTTAAGCTGATTTGAATATCGAAAACTCCAATGAAAATGACTGTCTGCGAAAATTTGTAAACAGTGTCTGCCAAAAAAAATTAGCCCCTCCACTTTTCAAAAACAATCGAGAGTCCTGGTTCTAAACAGTATAAAGGACTATACACTATTCGAAAAGTTGAAAGAAAATGTTCCGATGGTTTATATTTACCAGTAATTTATATGTGCTATGATTTTTATGGTATTTGAAATTTAATTCAAATAACGCGACAAGATATTGTTTTACATATTTAAATTAAATTATTTGTAAGTATAAGATAAATGTGGGTGTGAGTGAGTGTCAGTAACTGCATGAGTATTAGTTGGAGATAAATCTTAGCCTAGAATTAGACTTACATCTATCTATCCAAAAACTATCGAATATATCAGGATCAGCTACAAAATAGATTTTTTAATCGATCTATTTCTTCTTTCAATTCTATACAAAATAATAAAATATGTTATTCAAATTAATTCTGTTTTCTCTGTTAGAGAACGTTGCATTTTCTTTTTTAAATAACAGTTTTCAATGTTTTTCTCTCATATCCTCCCTCCAAAGTTTTAATATCATGAATATTTATTGTATTTACAGCAAATTATAACTGACATCTGGTAAAATTTTGTTCAGAAATCAGCTTTGAGGAAGGAAGCGAATTTATTGTTCTTATTTATCAATTTATTTTTAATGTTGTTTTGTGTTACAGATGTTTCATTGAAAATACTTTACGTTGATATTATTCTGTGGATAAAGGTGTAAGCCGTCGGCTTGGACGCGCGTCGGCTCTAGCAAAAATGTTAGTTGCCAGTCGCCGGCTTCAGCAAAAATCGGCTGACGGCTTACACCTCTATCTGTAGAAGAAAAAAACTTGTTGTTTTTATTATTATTAATTTGCAGCAGCACACTAAAGTGTTTTCTGTCGCTTTAACGATTTTGTAGTCAGTTTCTTGATAATAGCATTGCTAAACAACTTTTTGTTCTTGGTCAGCTAGATTTGAGTAAGTGTTAATATAATGTAATGCTATGTGAATAATGGAAAAAGATTGATTCTTCAGCTTCCACGGACGAAAGTAAATTTCAACGCTTTTTTTTAATGTTTTTTCTTTCAGTTTTGGCAAAATCATTTAAAACTACTTCGAAAAGTTTTATAACCATATTTTTATATTAATAATTTTCTTTCAATTCATTTCTAGATAAAGTATTTTTCATTGTTTAGTTTTGCTCAAGTATTTCTTCGTATTTTTTAACTAACCTTTTGTTCTCAAGTATTATTTTCTCTTCATATTTATTGAGGATATATTTTATTTTACTATCATTTGTTTTTATTAGCTGTTTTAGATCATTGATATTAATAAAGTATTAATTCAATCTCATACGTGCAGAAAAAATTCCTGATGGGTCGAAATCAAATAGGAGTTTGTGATGTAATAGATTTTGTTAAAACTAGATAAAATAACTTTGGTTTTAATAAACTATTTTAGTCTGAATCTGAATCAGTTACGTCGAATTCTCAACAAACATCAACTGATCGATCAACATTGTTGTATGTGTGTTTTGAATTGTTGAAATTCATAATCAAAAGTAACGAGTGATGCAAAAGTTTTGCATTAATTTTGTTACTCCTGTATCTCAGCATAGGCTTACTGTAGAGCATCAATTTTTTTTTGAAAGATAGCTAATGATCTCTTGTACAAACTTTGTTTGAAAAGCGTATCGATTGTATATGGTAAGGTTCTTTTACACTTATAACAATTTTAATGACACAAAGGCCTCTCTGTAACTTTCAAAAACACGTTTTTTTCTTATTCTTTTCTCTAACAAGACAGAATATTACATCCAAATATATGAGCAGATAGTCAACTAAAAAATCTATCGATTGCACCTTTTTAGAAAAATTTAACTTCATTCGCTTAAATATAATAAATTAAACTATTTTCAGAAGTCAAAAATTGTCGAAATGATGAATTTTACGATTACAATTGTTTTTCATCTCGAGCAATTATTATAGTTTGATCCGCTGATGTTTCCAGAAAAATCTTTTCATATGGTTTAACAGAGAATTGTCCGAGCTTTCTAACACACATCGAGAGATTTGAAAAATATTTTTCTTATAATATACAAATCGAAAAGTTCTTTCTATACCTAGGGATGTACCGAACCCGCGCCCTGACCGAGACTCTCGGGCTCGGACTCGGTCAGAGCTCGAGTGTGAGGATACTATCCTTTTTACTCTCACTCACACTTTCACCCACAACCTCGCCCACACTGACCCATACCCGCACCCATCTTCACACCCGAGTTCTGATCGAGCTAGGTGTGAGTGTGGGTGTAAGTATGGGTGATGGTATAGAAAATGAGAACACAACACCCACCGCTATAAATCCATATAACCAGATTTCTTGTCCTGTACTTAAATATCCCTTAAGATCAGTCGAGACTTCATGTACGTTTTCATGTTGCGGATATGTTTCTTAGACAGTCACAGTAATTAGTTCGTAGCGTAAAACCGATGTGTTCAATGGAGACATTTTGTGAATTAATTTTATGCAGAAGATCGTTAAATAGCTTTCAAAAAAATTGATTCTCAGCAGTAATCCTACACTGGTATACAGGAGTAACAAAATTAATGCAAACCTTTTGCACCACCTGTTATTGTTTATTATAGAAAAAAATGTTGTGAAAAAATGGGATTCCTATGGATCATTATTTGTATTATCGTTGTTATTTTGATGGTAACTATTCCAATCATGATCAGTAAAAAAGAAACAGCAGACATAACAAAAGTATCAACTGTTAGAAAAAAAACAACAAATATAATAAAACCATCAACTGTGACAACAACAACAGTGACCAACCCGACGACAAAAGGTATAATATTCACAAAGTAAAATAAGGTGGTCACCTTTTCGTTTTTTAGTAAATTATTAACACATTTTCATGATGTGTTAAGTGTTGATTTTATTTTTGAACATTTTATAAGAATATTCATACAGATTAGAATTCTACTGTTTAATTTTGGATAGAGATAAATTCGAGACTATATTTCACAAAGAGAAATATCGATAGTTTTCATGAAATTCAAAGTTCAATTTTTTGACGAGGAATTTTTGAAGAACTACTTCAAGCAGAGAAGATTTACTTATTTTTCTTTAAAATAATATTTTATGTTTGTATGAGTGAGTTTCTATTGTCATTCCTTACCTATAAAGCTGAGAGATAAGAATACATATTTACTAAAGTTTTTCATACATTTCGTAGAATAGAATTCACAAATGGTGACTATTTTAGAAATGAAGAAGGAAATTAAGATCCTTCTAATAGGATCTTCGCTTATAATATAGTATTCATAAAATTCAGATACAAAACTAATTGAGAAACAACTGAAGAAAATATCGCAGAATACACAGTGGTGTCAGTATAAGTGTGAGAATTTGTCTTTTCTTGACTCTTGCGATTAGTCATCTATCGATATGCATCATCAATTCAAAGAACAAACTCTGATTCGCTTGTCCAAGAGGAAAAGAAACAGATATTTTTATTCAGTTTTCTTTTATTATTTGAAATACTAAAAATTAAAGTTTAATCATCTTTTATCCTTAACTAAGTCCAATGATAAATTGTTTTTTTGTTGATTGTATTTACAAAAAACTGCAAAGATCTTCGATCGAATCATTTATTCGAATTTATGCCAGAAATGACTTACAAAGTAATTCAAAACTTTCATACAATGTATATATGATATGTGAGAACAAATACCTTTATCGACCCATCCTCTCCCTTCCGTTTTTTTTATGATCAAGACCGACTAATTAGCTGCTGGGGAGTCCATTAAATGTATGCCTAAAAGTACCAGACCAATAGTTTACGAGATATATGAAGACTTAAACTTAAGTTTGACACTACATAAAAGGTTTATTTTTTGAAATAAAATATAATGAAAGTAAAAAACGGATGTGGATGTGGGTGTAAGTTAAGAGAAGAGATACCCACACCCTCAAATGCAGAGAATTATTCGATGAAATAAAATTGACATTGGCGTGTTTCAAAAAGAATTGGATCGATATTGTATATTAATTTACAGCGCATTGTCCAAGATCTTATGCAATGAATAGGAAATAATAAGAAAATATAAGGTGTAGGTGTGGGTGAGTGTGGGTGCGAGTAGTGCATTGTAATTCCACATCTACACCCACACCCTAAGTTGCTGGCGAGAATGTCGTCTTAAATGATAATGAAATATTTCAAGAACAGTAGGAGTATAAAAATGTTATATGAGTTAATTTCTGTAATACTGCAAATGTTTCATTATTAAACTTATAAAAAATGTAAAATAAGTTATCAAAGTTATTATAGTAGACATGTAGTTAACCCTCGTACTATCAAGCCTTTCTTTATCACTGTATATTTCCTCAACAGAACGGACAAAAATGACCCTCATGGTAACACTAGGGTTAAAGTAAAGGTCATAGCATTGCAATTATAATGTAAGGTATCTAAACATTTCCGATGTTATTATAATGCACTAATAGTTACCGTCGATAGATTGTTAGAGAAGAAGAAGAAGAAGAGAAGGACGAAAGCAATTAGGAATAAAGCCTTATACAATCATTTAGTCTCTTTCTAAACTCATTTTTGTAATATAGAATCACCTACCACATCAACATCAACAACAACATCAACAACGTCAGGTTAGTAATATGCTGGATGATTTCTAATAGCCTAAACCATGAGTATCGCAAATGACCAAATCTAAAAGTTTTGATTTTAGCTGTCCAGTGTTTCTCATTTAGATTTAGAACATCAGAGAACTTTGTATGAGGGCTAGAAACAAGATCAAAATTTGATGACTTAATTTCATTTACAAATAGTCAGATATTGGATATGTCAATCAATTTTGACGGTATCATGCAAATATGTTGTCGATAAAAAGATTCTCACATGGTAGAACTCAGTGATCACTTCAGGAACTTCTCATTACATTGGAAAAGGTTGATAATGATAGATACTATGACTAAATAAAGTCAGACAATATCATTGCTTGTAAATATAGCATAGAAGGTAATTGGAAATATCCACCCAAATGAAAGAGATGCACCTCTATCTGACCCCAATGTTATGAGTACTATCATGCATCAACCAGATTATGTAAGAAATGTAATATTTATTGAGTCATTTTGAAGACTTATATCCAGAGTTATTTGTAGCTATCACTATTTCTCGTAGTACACTGTCAGTTGAGAACAGAAGTGAATCCAAGAAAAGTTCTCTTTTATAACTGAAACAGTAGGTTTTAATCTATATTTATTCATGATATGATCAAATTTAATCTGATTTATCGGTATGATTATACACGTAGAAGCACCAGTTGATATGAACACCTAATCTCATGTTTCAGGTAGCATTTATATAGAATCGACCTGTTCAAAAGAAATTGTAGTTGAATAAAATACTAACTTAACACTCAACAAACACATCTTTCATAAACATCGATTTTTTCATGAGAATAATGTAAGCATTATATTCTCTCATGTACAGTCACATTTATTCCAGTGGCGAAGCTAGGGTTTTGAACTAGGAGAGGGGTGAGGGTTCAGCAGCCGAAACCGTTTTGGTCCATCTTAGGAAGTATAATTTTTTAACGCAACCAGTGCAGATTTTCTTTTTCACATTTTCATACTTGGCTGGATAGAGCTCGTCGAGCTGAGTAAGAATATATCAGTTTCTATATTTTTTCCAAAGTGCTGAAAGACTCATTTTCTTGAAACAAAAGATTAAAAAAACTCATCTTTTAATGTTTTTTTTCAATTTTAGAAAGCTTTTATATTTATTCAGACTATGAAAATAATATATTTAGATTTGTCGTGAAAAACTACATCGATCTGATTTTTTTTTTTGATATTCCTTAGTGAAAATATGCTTGTAAAATGAAGAGATTCAAAAGTAAAAAAAACATTAAAAGATTAGTTTTTTCTAATATTTTTTTCGAGAAAATGGATCTTTCAGAACTTTGGAAAAAAATGTAAAAACTGATATATTCTTACTCAGCTCGACGAGCTCTATCCCCCAGTGAAAAATTTCGGTCAAAAAATCATGATTATTTCGGATTATGAGCTACCTAATCGGATTATTTCTAGAAAAAGTCCCTTTTTTCAGAAGAATCAGATTATAATTGATTATTTTTCATAATCGATTAGAAAAAAATCATTTTTTGCTGATTTTAGTTGAGTTTTTGACACTAAATTCGGTGAAATTCATAAAATTGATTATAATCAACTCAATCGATTGAAATTTCAATCAAATCTAATCTAGTTTCGTGATTGTCAATCGATTATAATTGATTACCTTGCAGTAAACCGGATGAAAATCTTATAATCAGTTAAAAATCAAAAAATTGGTTAAAATTCTAATCAAATATAATTCGATTTTGGATTATCATCAAGTATAACTGATTATTTTCTATTTAATCAAACTAAAATCTCATAATCAAATGAAATCCTAGAAATTGATTAACATCTCAATTAAATTAAATTCGATTACATGATTATAATCAATTGTAACTGATTATTTTGTAGTACATCAGATTGAAATCTCTTAATCGATTAAAATTTAAGAAATTGATTAAAATCTCAATTAAAATAAATCTGGTTACATAATTATAATCCATTGTAATTAATTATTTTTTAGTGCATGAGATTGAAATTTCATAATCAATTAAAATTTTAGAAATCCACTAAAATCTCAATTAAATTATATCCGATTTTACAATTTCAATCAATTACAGTTGGTTATTTTGTACCAAACCGGGTTGAAATCTCAAAATCGATTAAAGTTTAAGAAACTAATTAAAATCTCAATTAGAATAAATTTGATTATACAATTTTGATCAGTTATAGTTAATCATTTGGTCGTAAAATCAGATTTAAATCTCATAATCGATTAAAATTCGAGAAATTGATTAAAATCGCAGTTAAATTGAATTCGATTACATGATTTTAATCAGTTGTAACTGATTGTTTTGTAGTACATTAGATTGAAATCTCATAATCAATTAAAATTTAAGAAGTTGATTTAAATCTCAATTAAATTATATCTGATTTCACAATTTCAATCAATTATGATTGATCATTTTGTACTAAATCGGATTGAAATCTCAAAAACGATTAAAATAGAAGAAAATGATTAGAATCTGAACTAAGTTAAATTTATTTTCGAGATTATCGCTTGATTGTTAACTAATGAAAAAGAGTAGAAAATTCTGGATAATCAGTTGATTGGTTTTAAGTACTTTGCTTATATAATACTATAATTTGCGAATACCTTCTATATCCACACTGACTGAAAAAATAACGACACTCTTCGCTATGTGATATTCATATGGTTTAGAGGAATATTCTATATTATTATATCTTTATACAGGATCATTCGAGAACATTATCGTTTTCTATAGTTCAGTACGTAGTATATGATTAAAATTCATCTTTTCATTTAGTTTAGGTCACTTGACCAAATAGGTGAATATTATACACTCATAAATTCTCTTTCTTGTAGACAATAGTCTAGCAGAAATAAGCTGTTCGCTTGATTGCTTATATGTCCGCACTTCACTCATTGGTCGAATAATGATGTCAAAACAAAAGGGATCCTTTCTGGTAAAACTTGACCAAAGGTGATCGGGGTCCAGAAACTCGAATCTGGAGTTAGTTTTTTAAACTTTTTTAAAGAATATTCTTTTACGCAAAAGACCATTTTTTTACAAAAACATATTTCTTCTAAGGATTGACTGGAGGGTAATCAGAATCGAGGAACTCGAAGCTTGTGTCAGTTTCTGAAATTGCTTGAAAACATAGTTTTCTGGTAGCGAAACCACATCGTGTTTGCGAGAAAGACCTGTGCCACTCTCCAGACAAGCGTTACTCGTCTTTATATGGGATCATATAACAATAAGATACATATCTATAGTCAGGTTCATAGTAATCAATTAAAATTGATTTTTTCCTCGAGTTTAGCTTAGGTAAATAGATAGGTGGATATCTTATATTCATATATTTTTGTATAGGATCTTTAGAAGATCACATATATTTCTATAGTCAGATTCCCAGTAATCAATTAAAATTAATTTCTCCATTGACTTTTACTTATTTTAATAGATAGGTGACTATCCTGTATTTATATATTTTAGTATAGAGTCACTTGAAACTAACATATATTTTTATAGATAGGTTCGTAATAACTAATTAAAATCGATTTTTTCATTGAGTTTAAGCCATTTGCATAGGTAAGTTACTATTCTATATTTATATATTTTAGTATAGGGTCATTCAAGAATAACATATATTCCTATAGTCAGGTTCATAATAATTAATCAAAATCAATTTTTTCATTGACTTTAAGTTAGTTCCGTACGTAAGTGAATATTCTATATTCATATATTTTTTGTATAGAAGCACTCGACTATAACATATATTTCTATAGTAAGGTTCCTAACAATCAATTAAAATTGATTTTTTCATTGAGTTTAAGCTATTTTCATAGGTAAGTGAATATTCTATATTCATATATTTTGGTAGAGACTGACCCATTTTTAACTTATATTTCTATCGTGAGGTTCCGAAAAAATATTTAAAATCGATTTTTTCTTTCACTTTAACTTATTTTGAGGGGTACGTGAATATTCTATTTTTATATATTTCAGTATAGAATGACCCATTTGTCACTTATATTTCTATCGTGAGGTTCCAAAAAATAATTAAAATCCATTTTTTCTTTCACTTTGAGGTATTTTGAGGGGTAAGTGAATATTCTATTTTCATACATTTTAGCATAGAATGACTCAACCGCAAGGTATATTTTTATAGTCAGGTTTCTAATAATTAATCAAAATCGATTTTTTCCTTGAGTTTAAGTTATTTGAATAGATAAGTGAATATCCCATATTCATATATTTTTTGTACAGGATCCTTTGAGGGTCACATATATTTCCATAGTTCGGTTCCCAGTTATCAATTTAAATTGATTTTTTCATTATCTGTAACTTATTTTAATAGGTAAGTAACTACTCTATATTATATATTTTATTATAAGGTAACTTGAGAATAATATATGTTTCTATAGACAGGTTCCTAATAATTAATTAAAATTGATTTTTCCATTCAGTTTAAGTTATTTCAATGAGTAAGTGACTATTCTATAATTATATATTTTACTATAGGGTCATTTGAGACTAACATATATTTCTATAGTGACGTTCATAAAAATTGATCAAATTTGATCTTTTTCAATGACTTTAAGTTATTTCCAAGGGTAAGTGAATATCCAATTTTCATGTATTTTAGTGTAGAAGGACTCGACTCTAAGTTACATTTTTACAGTGAAGTTGAGAATAGTTAATTTAAACTAATGTTTGTCTTGAGTTGAACTTAGTTGAGTGGATAGATGAATACGCTATATTTATATATTATAATATAGGATGCTTTGAGAATAACATATATTTCTATAGTCAGGGCCATGATAATTAATTCAACTAGATTTGATATTCATCTCGAAACTCTCCTTCGTATAGAGAGTAATCCGTATCCAGATTCTCTTGCTCAAACAGGACATTGAGATTAGGTATATGTTATCGTCACTTAACATATTTCGCAATACTTCTACAGTAGCTAAGATTATATGTAACGACTCCATTGAGTTTTTCCATACATTAAAAGTTGCTATAAGACTTTTCCACGTATGCCTTGTGAAAGATAAGGTAACTAATATAAATAACTCGAAATTTTATTAAATACAAATGTTTCATTGTGAAGATATAATACACTTACAAACGTAAACCTAAAGTTTTTCAACAATGAAACATTTGTATTTAATAAAATTTCGAGTTATTTATATTAGTTACCTTATCTTTCACAAGGCATACGTGGAAAAGTCTAATAGCAACTGTTAGTGTATGGAAAAAGTCAATGGGCTCATTATATATAATCTTAGCTACTGTAGAAGCATTGCGAGATATGTTAAGTGACGATAGCCTATACCTAATCTCAATGTCCTGTTTGAGCAAGAGAATCTGGGTACAGATTGCTCTCTATACGAAGGAGAGTTTCGAGATGAATATCAAATCAGTTTTTAATCAAATTATTTGGATGAACTGAGAATCAAAATTTTGATTAAAACTAAGCGAAAATTAGATTTTTCTGTTGATTGAAATAAATTAGAAATCAGTTTTAATCAGGATTTTCAATCGGATTTTTCTGCAACAAAATCGAAATTATAATTAGTTACAATTGGATTTTTACCGAATTTTAATCGAATTAAAATTGGTTATAATTTGATTACAATCGATTATAATTCGATTTTAATCATGAAATAATCGGATTTTAACCGATTTTAATTTGGATTTTGGTGCAGAAAAATCTGATTTGTGATTATGATTATTGCCATACGATTTTGGAATTTTAATCAATTTTAATCGAGTAAATTTTTCACTGGGCCAGCCATGTGTGAAAAAGCGAAAAAACCTTTGCTTTAATTTTGTGTTGTTTGCACCTTAAGTTATCGGATGAGTGAAATATGAAACTGAGAAATCTCTAGAATCTAGCTGAAGCTTATATTAAATGAGTTTTTATTTGTTTAAAAAGTACATATGATTTTCACACAGTAAGGTATATGTCATAGAGTATTTCATTACAAAGAATAATAAGATTTTGTATCACAAAACTATATTTTTTCAAAATCTTGCTAGAAAGGGAGGTGGCTGAGTGCCCTCCTCCCCCTCTCACCGGCTTCGCCACTGATTTCATTTACAATTCAACTTCAACAAAAAAACAAACTCAAAGTTTCAGTGAAAAATAATCTTTTCTTTTTGTTCTTCGATAAAAACAAAATTTTCTTCTTCTTTTCATCAAAATCTTTTGTTTTCATTCTTTTCTAGAACCGAAACTCAACAAATGGAAACGAAATGGCATCACTGTGGCTGGTGGAAATGGACAAGGACATGAATTAAATCAATTGATAAACCCTCAAGGAATCTCTATTGACAAAGAGAAAAATATTTTCGTTGCTGATTCGACAAATCATCGTATTGTTGAATGGAAATATAATGCAAAAGAAGGACAAATCATTGCAGGTGGAAATGGCGAAGGAAATCGAATGGATCAGTTGGATGAACCAACAGATGTGATTGTTGATCAACAAGATCATTCGATTATCATTGCTGATTATGGGAACATACGAGTGATTCAATGGTTGAATCAAAATCAACAAATTCTCATTCACTATATTTACTGTTATGGCTTGGCAATGGATAAATATGGATTTCTTTATGTTTCTGATCATTTGGAGAATGAAGTGAGACGATGGAAAATGGGAGAATATAACAACGAAGGAGTTGTAGTGGCAGGTGGAAGTGGAAAAGGAGATCAACTCAATCAACTTGATCGCCCTACTTTTATCTTTGTTGATGAAGATCAATCTGTTTATGTATCAGATTGTCACAATCATCGTGTGATGAAATGGAGAAAAGATGCAAAAGAAGGAACAATTGTGGCTGGAGGAAATGGTGAAGGTAGAAATCTTAATCAGTTGTATTATCCTGAAGGAGTAACTGTCGATGATTTGGGTAAAATCTATGTGGCAGATTGTTGGAATCATCGGGGAATGCGTTGGTATGAAGGAAAAGAAGAAGGTGAAATTGTTGTTGGTGGAAATGGTCAAGGAAGTCAATCAAATCAATTGAATCATCCCATGGGTTTATCTTTTGATGAAGAAAGAAATCTTTATGTTGCTGATCGTTACAATCATCGAATCCAAAAATTTGAAATAATATTGTGAATGAAATTTTAATTTTGAAAAAAGAAACAAAAATATTTGTTGAATAAATAACCAAGAAATAAAAGAAAACAAAAAGTTTTATTATTGAGAATCAATGAAAGAAATTAATTAAAATTTGTAGAAAAAGACATATTTTGACAAAACAACGAAGAAAAATCTTTTTGGTTTTTTTTCATGAACCTTGAATTTAATTGGTAATTTTCATTAAAAAAGTCAAACAAATAAAATATTTTGTAATTTGAATTGAATTGAAAGAAAAATTCTTTGAAAAGAAGTTTTTGTATTTTAGAAAATTCTATTTGTATATTTTTATTTGATAGAAACAATTAAATATTGTCTCGGATTGAAGGGGAAAGAAATGTTTTAGAAAACTTTGATAATAAAAATTGGATTACAATGTATTTTATTGAATAAAACAAATGTTGAAAAGATTTTTCTTTAATAAATTAACAAATTTTATCATTTTCTAATTTTAGTGGCTCGGTTTTAAAACATTTGTTAATAAAAACTGAATTAAAAATATGTTTTGTCAAAATGAAATCAATGAAAACAAATTTTATTGGAAATTTTAAAATAAATTAATAATGAACATTTTCATCTAGATGAATAGAGAAAAAACGAATTACGCAAGAAAAATGAACAAGAGATTGAAATAAAATAAAACATTGATACTAAAAGTTATGAAATGATCCAAAATTTAAATTTGATATTGGATATAAAAGAGATCTGTTTTATTTTTCGAAGAGAAATTGAATTCATTTCAATTTCAAATGAAAAAATGCAACATTTTTGTTTATTTTTGATTTTGAATAAAAAGTTTCTATGAAAAATGATTTAAACTCAATTTTCTTCTTTTACATCAAATAAAACCCAGATTATTGATAACTTTCAAATCAATGAAGTTTTTTTGTGATTAGATATTCGTTTCTTTATTTAAATCTAGTAAAATAAAAACAATTTGAGGATGTGAGTATTAGTTTTATTACTATTTGATCTATATTGACATTTCAACAGTAGAATTTGTTAAGAAAAATATCTTGTTAGAATAAATAAAGAAATGATCGATTAAATAATTTAAAATATGTTTATGAATAATAAAAAAAAATATTTTACTATCAGATTCTAATTAGTTGAAGTGAATAAACATTTAAAAAAAATAATAAAACTAATTCCAAAATCTATTTTGAAATGATTTTGTTAAGACTACATTCAGCTATAAGAAAATGTCTATTGTTTGAAAATATTGTAATATATTCTTTAGATAAATTATTGTTAAATTGAACTATTTCTATGACAAAATTAAAAACAAATATTATTTTCTATTTTTATTGAAAAATGATACATTGATAGATGAATGTTATTTATTATTTTCAAGAAATATGAAGATTCATAATAATTGAATATCATTGTTTAAACATAAAAAAATATTAAATTGATTAATTAGAGCATTTTTACGTAATAACAAAAATAATTTGTATAATATTGAAGATAAAAAATCTAAATAATGTTTTATGAATCTCTCTATATATATAAAGATGAATGTTTGTTTGTGCGCTATGCATTCGAAGACCGTACGAACAAATGCAAGGAAACTTTCCAGAAAGGATGTCTACGCTCAGGGCAAGGTCGATATCTACTTTATTGCGAAAAAAAAATGAATCTTACGCTTGCTACAGGCAATCTATAAAACTGACCAATAGGATTGCAGCATTTCAAAAAGTAAAAAAGAAATTGGTAGCGAAGGCTGTCAGTGCACACATCTTTTGTTCGCTATGCATTCAGTCCCTCTAATAGCTATGATCACCAAACTTTCCACGATGCTTCCTTAGGTCCCAAGGAAGGTCGACGGGGGTTGGCATGGCCATAGGACGGTAGGGAGGCGGTGTGGGTGAAACTTCACCCAAGTGGTTTTGTGACAGCTGACGTCACCAAACCATCAATCACACTTCTGTATATACAAGGAAAAGTGGAGAGGGGGTCGGATACGGAAGGTGCTTGAAATTTAAATATTTTGCAGCGGAGACCGTATGAGAGAAATTTTGCAGCGGGTACCTCCACTAGTATTACTATAAAATGATTTAACTGCTTTATTGATTTATTAATCATAATTTCATTGTAAAATGATTAACTATTGATATAGAAACTATTAAATTCTAATTAAAACCATTTAAGATTTAATCCATTGTGTTGGATTTTATTGATTTATTTCAAAGCTTAGTAAATGAAAATGATTTCATACGACTAATTATATTTATTTTTTTTTAAATTAACAAAGAAAATTCCCTTATATGTTTATATCGAATAAAAATTAAGAGATAAACTAGTTAGAATTTCAATATTTACATTCTTATCCAATAAATTTCTAAGTAATAAGTTTATCAAGAAGAAAAAAAGTATTGATTTTATTTAAAAGAATAAAATGAATAAATTCTTTCTTAAATTACATTTGAGAAAAAAAGATTTATTAATTAATTATAGAATTTCCATTGGATCAAACAAAATTGTTATAGAAAGTAAATACAATTCTAATTATTCTTTCAATTTAAAAAGTATTCATTCGATATTATACAATATGAATAATATTTCCATATATAAAATATTAATTAAACAGATTCCTGGAATCTTTTTAAATAAATATAAATTGAAAAATAATTTTAATTAGTTTTTAACAAAATTCAAAATATAACAGATAAATTCAATACAGTAAAATCTCTCTAAAATGAACACCAACGAGACTTTCTAAAAAGTGTTCATCGTATAGAGATGGGTGTGGGTGTGGGTGTGCATGTCTGAATTATTTTTATTCAGTAGCCACACCGACCTATTTCATATCATCAAGTATACCTTTTCACAAGGACACGTACTACATTGAATCTTTAGCAAAATCAATTCGGAGATTGAGAAGCTATACATTTAGCTAATGCATTACAACATAACATAGCAATTTCCATTTTTTTTATCTATTTTATTTCATCATGTGTACTATCTTATGCAGGCAATTACCATGCTCAATCTTGGCAACAATAAAATCGAAGATGAAGGGGCCAAACATCTGGCTGATGTAATACGAAATAACAAGGTAACTTTCATTTTGTTTTTATGTATTTTATATCATTATCAATGTTTTCTCACACAGGCAATAGCTAAACTGAATTTGGTATATAATGAATTTAGAGATCAAAGAGCACAATATTTGTTCGATGCATTACGGAAAAATACAATAGCTCTCATTTTCTTTCTATTCATGTTTTTCGTATCTACATATATACGCTATGACATAGTTAGTCACTATGTCAGAAACCAATACCAATCAAATCGGTGATCAAGGAGCGACACATCCAGGGTGTGGATAAAAGAAGGATACAATACTCAAACTCTCACCCACACCCACATTTACGCTGTCAAGATGATTTAGTTGATTATCATTTTGTCATAAAGACTTATTCTAGAATAAAATCAAGATATTCTTAATAATAGTTTTATTAAAGGATTTATAAGTAAATGGTTTCAATTCGAAGGACAAACTATATGTTGCAATCGACAGAAAAACAATGTCATTTGGTTCATGGCAATGGATACTGTTCCACATCATCCAGGTACGGAGCATCACCCTCACCACCAGCAATTAACAGTGTTTCATTTGTGAGTATGGTTACTGTATGCTGCCACCGTGAAATATTCATGTTCGTACTACTTGTCCAGATTCCTGTTGATGGATCATATAATTCAGTACTTTTTAGAAAACTACCATTCGATCCACCAGTAACTAATACTTTTCCGTTGGACAATAATGATGCTGTATGATGTGCCCGTGCGAAGTTCATGCTACCTGTAGGTGTCCAATTACCGGTTGATGGATCATATACTTCAGCACTTTTTAAAAAAACACCATTAGAGCCACCAGCAACTAACACTTTGCCATTCATTAATGTAGATAATGTACTAAACTGTCGTGTAACACTCATACGATTAGTAGTTGTCCAGATTCCTGTCGATGGATCATACAATTCAGCACTATTTAGAGAAGTATCATTATATCCACCCGCAACTAACACTTTTCCATCTGTTAATAATGATGTTGCATGATCAACGCGCGGATAATTCATATTGCCTGTACGTGTCCAGATTCCTGTTGATGGATCATATAATTCAGCGGTGTTAAGAAAACCTCTACCACCATCTCCACCATTAATCAACACCCTTCCATCTCTTAATGTAGTTGCTGTGTGAGCACCTCGTACACCATGCATGTTTCCCGTATCTGTCCAACTATCTCTTGATGGATTATACAATACAGCAGTATTTAAAAAAACTTTATCTTTAATTCCTCCAGTAACTAACACATTCCCATCTGTGAATACAGATGCAGTGTGTTCCTGTCGTGCAGTACTCATACTGGTAGTAGTTATCCAGATATCTGTTGATGGGTCATACAATTCAGCACTATTTAGAGAAATACCATTATATCCACCAATAACTAATACTTTTTCATTTATTAACATAGATGTTGTGTGATATTTTCGTGCAACATTCATGTCTCCTGTCATTGTCCATTCTAGATAAGAGAGAAAAGTGAGATTAAAAATGTTATTCATATAGAATAGCATCGGACCTCCTATGCGGATATGTTGTCTATCTAACCCTCAGTGAACTTCTTTTTCCTTTCATATAAAGATAAGATAAGATCCATTTAGAGATTTTAAATCAATTTAAAGAAATAATGACGCTAAGATCGTTACATTTCAGCAAATCAATGAAAAATATCTTATAAAGAACTTGATTGATATTCATCAAAGCTCTACCGATTCTAACTTGATGTCACCAAAAACATAAGATTAAGTGTTGGCAGACATATCTCATGCCGATATTATATCAAATAGTACTTCGATGTTTAGAATTATACCAATAAATCAAATAAAAATCGGTTATTGTATGAGGAAATGTATGTTAAAACTCGACTATCTTAATAAAATCAAACCCTGCCTTTTCAGTTGTAAAGGTAAATATCACTCTGTTCCCCATATAATCTTAACTTGATGCGTCTCAAATTATTTTCTTTTATCTCTCATCCATCGTACAACTGTTATCGACTAAACATGCTTACTATAAGAGTTTTGTGTAACTTTTATATGCATAATAAACAACAATAACAGAGCATTTCTCTCGATTAAATGAACCTGATCATCCACACAATATGGTAAATGTATGCAAATGATTAATGAGTTCTATTCGAATGCAAATCTCCTCAATAACGATATCTTCGCATGATACTGTTGAGTAGGGCGTGCATACTCAATATTTGGCCCAGTGAAGATTGAATGAAGACATCAAAAACTAATCCTATTTCGATTTCTGCCAGAAAATATTCCCTAATGTTGTTTGTCTAGATGATGAACATTCGATAGCTAAAACTAAAACTTTTCGATGTCTTTACTTTTGGTAATTATCCTTTGAGCAATCACAAATCATTCAACAAATTACTTACGCGGTATTGCTGTTGTTGTTGCTGTTGTTGTTGCTGTTGTTGCTATTGATGCTGTAATTGATGCTGTGGTTGATATTGATGTTGTAGTTGATGTTGTTGTTAATGTTATGGTTGATGTTGTTGATGTCGTAGTTGGTTCTAGGTTGTAGAAATGAGTTTAGAATGAGCTCAAACGATTGAATAATGCTTAACTCCTAATTTCTTACTTGTTCTTCTCTAACCGTATATGGACTGTAAATATGAGTGCATTATAATAAAATAACAAATCTTAAGACGGCTTACAATCTTGAGGGTGGATGTGAATCCGGGTGGTTGTCTTCACTTCACACACATTCCCACACATCCATACTCTCAAGATATTTTATATACATACATATAGATATATGTTTCTTACTTGACTTCATGCGGCCCAACCCAATTCAACTCGAGCTTAGACTTCAACTTCATTTATATCTTTTTTGAATTAGAAGAGTTTTCTATGATTATCCTTAAAACATATTCGATTAAATTCACAGGAAATTTCCTGTATAATCACTTTATTTGAATTTTCTGAAAATCGGAATTTATCATCCCATAGATATCCTAGGTAATATAGGCCTTGATGTTCTTTGTCATCAGCAGAAATATTAGAATGATTGCTTGTTGCCGCATAAAATGCGAAGGATCAACATTTTAGTATGAAAACACAGAAAAACGAGTAAGATCCATTTTATCAATGATACTTTAGAGGTTCATATCTAAAAGTTATCTTTACTAAAGAGTATTCCGTGAAAATCCCGGAAAATTGAAAAAAAAGCGAATACTGGCAAATATCGAAAATTCTGCTTGTGTTGTGTTTATTTGTGTAGATAGGAGTGATCCAGTCGCACTGATAATTTCAGCTAATACTAACATCACTGCTATCCATAGCATACAAAAAATATTAAGCGAAATCTAAGATGTCGAATTACTATTGTTATCTTATTTTCTCAGAGACTTACTCTTAATGAATATTCTTCTACATATTTGAAATGATTTATCATATATTAACTTCAAAATAAATGATTATCTCACTTTAACTACCTGTTGTTACTCCCATTTTTTCTGTTATTTCAATTGTTGTTTCTTCTGTTGTAGATGTTTGTTCACTATTTGTCTTTTTTGTTCTGAAGATAACAATTGGAATTGTTATAATTATAACAAGTACAATAATAATAAATATGATGCACATCACTTTTCTTCTTTTCACATATTCACATCTAGAATAATAATCGATCTCTTTTATCATTGTCTACAATTCATAAGATACATACACTTTTTTTGGTCGAGTTGCATTCAAAGTAACTGTTTCAGACTGAAACAATCAAAAAAAAGACAAATATTATATTTTATGCTTTTTCTTTTTTTTTCAATAAATTACATCATTATCAACTCCGATTCTGTTGTTGTTGATCATTGTTGATATCTTGTTGAAATTTTGATACTTTTACAGTCTAAAATCGACAAAAAAAATTTTCAGTTATTAATAATATAACTACAAAGAAGCTAAACTGTTTATTTATATATCTTTTCATAAATAATCATTTATGTTTCTCGTTAATTGTCGAAATATATATTTCAAGTAATATGTAATATTTCTTACCGATTAATCTTAGAAGTTTTTCATTCCAATTTCAATTAGAAAATTGTTAAAATAATAAAAAAAATATTTATCATGCTCTCTCTTTTTCTTTCTTAAATAATCAGTTCTTTTTTTTGACGTAGATTATCATGTTAATGTAAAATATCATATATCAATAAAAACAATCAGCTCACTTCCTTTTTCAATGTCAATTTTCAAAAAAAAACAACTCTTGTCAGAGAGAGTTGTTATCTCTTATAAATATGAAACTGTTCGAGACAACATTTAGTGTAATTATTAGTTAACAAAAAACATTGAAAATCAGCGCTGTTCAAAGAAAATGCAACATTTCCTAAAAGAGAAAAAAAAGTGACGTTGAAATGTTTTACTATACACAACGATTCTTCTAAATGAATTGAGAATTAGATAATATTTATGGTCAGAAATGGACTTTAATTTGATTTTATCGTATACAATAATTATTTCCAGAATAGATAAATGATTTAATTGGAAGTCGAAATAGAATATTGAAGAAAACAAAAATAATTAATACTTGATCGTCGCTTAGTTATAGTCTACTAGATATGACTAATCAATAGAGATAACTATAACTATGCTTTTAATTACAATCATAGTCATATAAAATATGTAGATTCTTTGAATAATTACATTTAGATGTGACTGTGGCGGTGATTGTGGATATTATATTTGTCTCTCAATACTCTCCACACTGTGAAAAGCTATGTATGTTCTCTTGATGATTTTTTTTACTGAAAAAACAAAATATGACATATATTTCGTAATTTGTGATTGAAGATCTATGTAGAGAAAATAAACATGAAGGAAACAGCAGTTATATTAAGACTGGATTATTTTATCGACGCAATTAGGCATGTACCGAGCCCGAGCCTCTCGGGCTCGGGTAGGCTCGGGG
>CAJNOI010000153.1:181636-215602 GCA_905250115.1 Adineta steineri
TGTGTGTGTGTGTGTATATGTGATAATGATATTCAGACTCACATCAATTAGAACAAAAAAAGTCGAGAGAAAACGTAAACAAACGGGTCAATGACAAAAGAAGTCTAAGTACAAACATAGCTCATGCAATAGTTAAAATAGTCTTAATAAAAAGACACTCAATATAGGAAAAGATATATAATTATTAAAAGAATGCTTGACATGTCTAAATTAATCTTTGATTGAAACTATATATCTTAATACGGCTTTAATTAATAAACAAGACAAAACTTCTATCTAAGATTTTCTTTTAACTTTTAATTCCCAATACAAAACAAAACAAAAAGCACAAAGATAGAATTACAAATGAATGAATGTTTCGTCATTTCTTGCGACAATGAACGATATTAATCATTACATTTGTTTTTTCTTTCTCGCTCTCTCTCTCTCTGTCTTTCTTTCTTGTTACAGATAAAATCTTTTTTTTTGTTGCTGGATCTATTGAAGGACAGTTATGATGAAAGAAAAGCACAAGGGAAAAGAACAAGAGAACTAGACACAAATCGAAAATGACAAGGTGAACAGAGACTTCTCTTAATATATTCTATTTTATGTATTTATCTATACATATTTACTCAAGCGAAATTTTCATCAAAAACTATTGCGTTCATTATTTAATAAGTTTTACATGTCTAAGTGATATTAGTAATAATTCTACGCTTTTTATTCATAATTATTTGTTTGTGCATATATATATGTATACTATGTAAACATCTTAGATATTCTTTATACATTTGTAACCATTACAGCATGTATCATACACAAAAAAGATCTAAGTGACATTTACGCCAATATCCTCGAAATTATCGTTGATAACTGATAATAAATGATTTAATTAGAAAAGAAGATTTTTGAATAAATATCGTTTTAACTAACTGTAGAATTACATAATCAAACCAGTTGGAGTATAAAACAGTGGACCAATAATGATATAAGATATGTCAATATTTTTCTTATATATATATATATTTGTTTGCAAGAATTACAAAGGTATCCTTTTTTCAAGCAGTTGTTCCTTTAAACTATAGTATACACTAATAAATCGTAAATTATAAGATTAACTCTCATAATCGAATATGAAATATCTCTCTATTCGATTATTATAAGTTAAGCTAGCTCTATAAGTCTCGAATCATTCAATCTTATCTTATTTTCAACGGAAAATCGTTGAATTATTATCTCATGAAATGATCTATTTCTCTTTAGAAAAATAGAAGTTTGATCATTTTGATATTCGATCTCATGTTAGTAAATTAGCACAATTAATCATGTCGACCAGATGTGCTCTATCTATATTGTTATAAGAAAATTTTTTTGTAACACTAAAAATATTGATTAGTATATTTTTTTTTCTTCTTAACTACGCGGCAAAAGAATAACAAAATAAAATCTACTCTTTTCTTATGAATAACAACGAGATTTCATTACCAACAACGAAGATTGATGATAATTTAACATTAACAACAAATATATCATCATCAACAAAATTACATACTTACATACCAAAAGATTTATTTTCATGTCTTATTTGTTATGAAAGTTTTGGTGTTGATCAACAACAACTTGTAGCTCTGAAATGCGGACATATGTTTTGTGCAACATGTATTCATCAATGGTTTACAACAAATAAAGGTAAAAGAAAAAATTATGCAGAATATTTTTGTTTTTGTCAATTCTATTGTTCTTTTCTAGTTTGTCCAACATGTCGCAAACGTTGTTGGTTAAAAGATATTTTATATATTGATATATCAAGTTGTATTGTTGCATATGGAAAAAAGAAAATTGATAATTTAAGTACTGAACGTGATCGACTTAATTATGATATAAATACATTGAAAGATTCAATTAAAAAGACTCGAGAATATGTACGAAAAACTGAAAATCGTTTAAAATTTAAACAACGATTCTTACATCGTTTGAGATATATTTGTAAACGAAAACATCATCGATAATTTTATTCTTATTAATTAAATAAATTTTCAAAATATTTATGTTTTATATTTAAGAAATGTAGAAAAGAAAAAAACAGCATGTTCCTAGCCGTATCGTGACTGATGAATACTTCATAATTCTAATCCATGTGGATACTATTTTTATTTTATAATTAAAGACTTTCATTTCCTCGAATGAATCAAGTGAACATTGTAAAAAGATCAGACTAACCTAAATCTTAATTGAATCTATTCTTATAATCAGTAATTCTTCAGACTTCTATAAGATACTGTTGTGTATGATTATATATATACATGTACTTAATTAATGGATAAGTATGTCTACATGAAACATGTTCCTTTTCTAATTACACTATTATAAGGAAAAACGCATGAACGATTTTTTTACTTCTAGGTTCAAAATAAATCAAAGTAATTAATGAAACATATTTTTCCTTTTTTTTACATTATGCTTCAATGGTTTTCCAAATTATATGCTTAACTGCTATTTATAAAAGAAAACATTCTGTTTATTGTAGTGCGATTATGAGTATTTTTCATAATAAAAAACCAACTTCTATTTCCATATATATATATATAAAATCTAAGCCTTGTACCTAGATAATACTATAGTACTTAAAGTAAAAATAATAGTTTTCTATGAATGAATGAATCATTTTATATAATAAATATTGAACCATTGGAGTTTAATTCTATGATAATATAAATAAAATTAGGAAAATAACTTGTTTTTCAATTAATCAAATTTATGTGTCTGATTATTTTCTTCTTGTTATATTCTTACTTGACTATACTTCTAAAAAATATGACATTTTATTTATTGACTTTTAATTACACTTTTTGTAATTTGAAGATACACGTACAAAATTATGTTGTTTTTTCAAACAAACAATAAAGAACAATGCAGAGTTGTGTTGATAAACAACAAGATAGCGCTCATCCAATGGATTCGCTGACCCTTTTCTGAAAGAAAATTTTCTTTGATTATTATTAACAAGTAACGCTCGTCCAGAGACTCGCTCATCTCTTTCTTGTACAAAACGTGTTCTACAATACTATTGAACTTTTTACTTGTACAGTTTGCAAAAACTAACATCAGATTTGAGTTCCTCGATCTCAATTACTCTTCGACCAACAAAAAAAGGTGATCATTTGTTCAAAAAAAAATGTTTCTCAGAAATATTTTGAAAATATAACGGCAGATTCGAGTTCTTCGACCTAGAAAACCCTTCGGTCAAACTTTATAAAAAAACATTTTTTGTAAAAAAGTGGTTCTTTGTGTAAAAAAATGAGGAATAAAACAAATGTAAAAATCTGACCTCGGATTCCCCGAACCCGATTACCTTTGGTCAATCGTTTTCTGGTGACCATTGATATGTTTTCATTGATTTATAAATTGCTGCAATCTGATTGGTCTGGACAAACTGACAAACGGACACACTTTAAGCATTTTAACGACCCTGTTTAACGAGCTTATAACCCTTTCTTTCAGAAAAGGGAATTATTCATAAATTGAGTTGATAGGGTGGGTGTGGGTGTCTTAGTAAGAATAAGAAGAACACCTATCCACCAGGGGCGGCGGAGCGTCATTAACCTAAGTGAGGCTCACAATATGTTTTCTTCTGGGAACTTTTATTAAAACATGAAGCAAAATATAAGTCTTCTTTTTATTTGACCTCAATAAAAACTACAACGGTCATCGTGAAAATAAAACAAATTAGAACGTACCAAAAAATAACTTTCTCTCTTTGTTCTTCGATGCGAAATTTGAACAGAGACTTTTCTTTGTATATGTGTCAAAAAGAAAAATGGATGAATGTTTGGACGTTTTCCAGCCATTAAATACACTGTGAAGAGGATATAAATCAATTCGATCACTATCGAGCTACTTCTTTATTACCGTAATAATATATATATGTGTATGTGTATATGCGCTTGAAAAAACCAAACGTTCTGGGAATAAAACATATAGACGAAATGAGGAAAAATTAACCACGCGGACAAGAAAAAATGTAAGAAAAGAGGAAAAATACCTGAGTACCATATAGACAAGGGAAATATCCAAGTAAAAGAAACGAAAAACATACATGATATATATAAGCTGTATGTGATATCTGTGCGATAAAAGAATAGAGAAAAGAAAAACATATACAAAATAGGTGAACCGTATTAAAAGGTATATATGTCAGAATATATATCTAGTTATGTTAGATGCCGAGCATAACAAATTCTAATAATAAAAGATAATATTCAATCCGAAAATAAGTGAGGCTTAAGCCTCTTGAGTCTCCACGCTCCGCCGCCACTGCTATCCACACCCATACCCACACCTACACCCACTCCCACACCCTTCTTTTAGATGCAATAGAAAACTGGGGATTATTTAAATGTTCTATAATCTATTAAGATTGTGAAATAACATAGAAATATATGCAACTAAATTGAGATAAAATTGAAAACATTTATGGTGAAAGTGATAATCATTTGATATATGTTGTTGAAGTCTAATAAACTGAGATTTTTGTTCTATAAATATAAAGTTATTTTTCAATTCTTTTAGCATTCACCATCTTGAGGGTGGGTGTCGGTGATCTAGTGAACATCTGAGAGTATCGTACACATTTAATAAAAGCTTACATCCACATCCTCAAGATTGTAAGAAACGATGCATGGTCAATCTCGATCGAATAATTCATTGAAGATAGTAAAAAGAGAATACCACTGGAAAATATTGTATATGATAATGATTTGTGAATCGTCTAACCTAAATAAAATTTAGAGAAACTTACAATAACAAAATTCCTTACTAACGATTCATTCGACTGCCATTGAGAATTCGAATTAAGATCATAACAAGTCAATAAATAAGTTTGTATTTCGTAATTTAATGAAAATTTTTGATATACATCAATTATCGATAGGTTCAATATTTTGTTTGAACAAAATTTTTCTGTTTCTATGATACTTAACTGACGAATATCAAAAATAGTTGATTGATCATTGAATGTTTGATAATCATCAATTAAATAAGAATAAATATCATCGTTTCTATTGAAAGAACAAAATAAAGATCAACCATTTGTATCATTTAATATATTCGTTAGTTTAGGTGGTGTATCAAATTTATAAATTAATAAATATAAAAGAATTTTCTTAGATGAATGTATCTCAAAATGTATTGAAAAATTGAAAGGAGATTCTGTTAAATTAAAACGTGTAAATTAAATAATAATATTTTTTAATAATATTTTTGGAAATATTACATTTAGATTACGCGTTATTATCAACTCAATTGAATTAGTAAATGTTGTTTTAATTTCAATATCTTCACCATTTGTATCAAGAATTAAAAAATGATATTGATTGAGCGCAATGGGCTATTGATGGAATTTGAAATTTATCGTTTAACGGCAATAGTTCGATCATTGATTTCGAAAAGAAAATATGTTCGTGCAATCTCTATGGACTTAGACTTTGTAACAGATTTCTAGCTTACATTGTATTATCAAGAATGAATTGTGTAAAAGAATAAGCGTGATTTTTGATAGACTGGATTAGACAGCTTCATTCGAATGCTAAAAGATAGTGAGTTTTATTGAACTATTCGTTTTAAAGTAAGCAACTGTTGTTTTTTTTATAGCAGTAAAATCAATGAATAACATAAGAATCGCACTTACTTAACTGTAGAGCACTATAGAGTTTTAAAAATTGATTTTAATCGAATAATATTCAGTTAGAAAATTAGTATGAGAGGGTGTGTGGTGTGGATTCATCTGTTCTTTATCTACACCCGCACTATCAGAAGATCTCCCAACACTAAGATTGAAGAAAGATCCACAGTTCTTTTATTAAGAGAGGAGACTGTTTTCTTATTCTATTTGTCAATCAAACTTCTGTAGCCTTCGAACAAAAACCGGATGAAATGCAAGAATACAGACATTATTTTAGTCTAAATAAATAATAGTTGTCTTTTGACAGTCTGCTTCGGAAATCCATATTACTTAAGATAGCTCAATCGACATTTTTATCTGACTATGTCGATGAATAATTTTTTGTTTTTTCTAACATTAGTTCATTCTTTTTAGAGCGAATCGTAATCTAAACCAAAATATTCATTTGATCTATGACGGTTTGAGGTCTATATATTGATCTCACATCTACATTCTCACAAAATGTTCTATACTAACTACTTTGTTTATTTGTTATCAAAAAAGTAAGGTGCAGGAAGAAGTTAGAGTAAAATAACGCTATCTAGTAAATAAAAATATTCGGGTTAGTTAAAAAAAAAGAGTAAATGTTATTGTTAAATAAGAGGTGTATTGGTTATTATCGTCTTTCGGAATACAACTCGCCAATATTCTGCACGTCCCTGTTGCATATTATCATAAAGTTGAGTACCAGGTAATCCAGCCAATAGGCGACAATATTCTCGATCTGCAGCTTGAATATACCGGTCAATAAAATCAGCACGTGAGTTACTTTGAATGTCAAGTGCATGAAGTACATTTGTGGTAATATTTATCTTCTCTTCAATAATAAATGCATTATTTGCTGTTAAATAATCAATCAATACACTTGATCCATCTACATTACACAAACCACACCAGAGAAAGTATCCATTAGGAGTAAGCACACGAGTAACTTCATTGATGGATTCCTTCACTGCTACTATTTCATCTAAAATATTTGTTGTTTCAATCGAAATAACAACATCCATAGACTCATTTTGAAATGGTAAATGAGTTTTTGGATCAGCTGTCATAAATGAGAGTCGAGGAATTGTTGAATAAACTTGTTCACATAGGTTAATAACATCTCGAGAAGGATCTATTCCAACATAAGAGCGAGGAGCATATGCACGAACACACCAAGCAGCACCAGCACCTCTACCACAACCTACTTCGAGTATATTTTTATCCATTAGTGTTACATTAGCAAGAACCTAGAATAAAAAACAAAATATTCCAATGATGATAAGTAATTCTACACATTCTCTAATATATATTTGAAGAAAAGATTTAAATTTCATGTTGATATTGTCACAATTAATATTGTGATTAATTCATTTTGAGCTATTCGTACTAATGAGTTACAACTAAAAAGTTCTTCGATTCCGATCGATTTATTATCTGTCACTCCTACATCTGTACAGATTCGTCACTTCATTGACTTTTCAATCGACAGCAAAATCAATCTGTTTAAAATACCTGTGAGGTGTTATTACAAACTTTCACATGAATTATTACATTCATCGTCTCTTACCTGTTGATAAAGTTTCTTCGAATAGTAACCAGTATTGTCATTAATATGCTCATCTAAATCTGCAGAACCCCAATTCATAAATTGTAGTTCATTGATATTCGTATAGATACTTGAAATTTCTTCATACCACAAAGACAGTCGATCAAAGTTGTTAGATTTCTGTTGACATTTGACGACATCATCACACACGGGTGCAGATCGAGATAATATTGATTTTGCCACATAAGATTCTAAGAGAAAGAAATTCAATACAATAAATTGATGAATGTATATCATATGAAATGATTATGAAAAAAGATAGTTTAACTTTGAATGATATTACTTTCAAAGAATCAAAGAAAAACATGCAGAGAAAAGAAAATGTGCGGTATTATTTGTCAATTCTAGAAAAACACAGCAAATATACGATCCTATCAGATCTTATGGCATGTAGATCCTATATTTACGGATTTCAGTGGAATACCGTTCAGTTTAATCAGAGTCTATAATGATAGAAATCTGCCTTTCATCTTGTCTAAAATGTACCACGTATAGTATATTTAAAATGAAAGTGAGGATAATGAGAATATCGGAATCATTTAATAAATTTTCTAAGAAAGAACATGCGTTATCGATTGATTTCATTTTACCAAAAAATCGGACAAAATTGTATTCATCGATATGGAATACAAATCCGTAATTGATTATTTTATAGAACAAGGTTTGAATAGATAGTTTAGAGTCAAATTTAATGGTAAAATACATTTATATTTGAAGTATATTGAATGAGTTGAATATATTATAGACAATGATCAATCGAAAAGTTAATCAGAAGAAAAGCTATTTTAAATGACATGTCATATCGATCGAATGATTTTTCAGTCACTTGTCATCGATAATAGAAAATGATTTATTCACTCAGACTTTTTCTTTTCATTGTAAGACGCTGGAAAAAACCATATGAAAGTTAAATGATTAAATATGAGTACAAGGTATTTAGAAACCATGATGAATGAAAAGTTCATGACAGTCATGCTTTCAGTAATGAAGATAAAGAAGTATCCAAAAATCATCATGAGCAAACTGAAATTTGCAGAATATTATCTAACATCTTAATAGTATTATACAAGTGACCATAGTTTTATCTCTCTGAATGACTTACGTGCAGGAAGTCCTTTCCATTGTGTGTCCGGTGGCAATAAATCATTCTTCATCACGAGTGTAAACGGGTAAAGCCGATTGTTACCCATTAATTTACAACCTGGCATTGCAATTGACCAACTCATAAGTATACACGATTTGCCAACTGTAACAGGAACTAGTTTCAGAATACGTTGCTCGAAAGTATGACACTGAAATAATTGTAGAGAACAATAATGTATATATGGAAAATGACAAGAAACAAATATATTACCACAATATGAGCGTTGACATTAAATCTAACATTATCTCCGATGGTCACTAAATTGTAATCAAAAATAGAAGAAACATCAGGTAAGATCACATTGTTGCCGATGTTTGCACCATATGCTCGAAATAATCGAATTAGCCATTGTGTATTACCAAGAAATGAACAGATAAAAATTCGATGATCTTCTCCTAGTTTTCCTATTATCTGTTCGATTATTTTATTGTCTACATATGGTTTCCATCGATATAAACTGCAAACAATGATTGTATGAATAATTGGTCCGCCAACAAGACCACATGACCAATAGATGCTTATGAGAAGACATTTGCTAATATAATGGGAAAAACATGTCTGCCAAAATGGAATACTTTCAATTTGACCTTTCATCGCTTCTCTAATGGGCATCTGAAATGGCATAGCACGAGCTGGAACACCAATGAAAACATCTCCATTGTTGCTATTCGTTTCTCGAGTGATTCGTGTTAAATTGCCAACCATAGTATGAGATGCAAGATAGCTACCCGGTAAAACTGAACATCCATTCGCAAGGTTTGTATGGGATCCAAGCGTTAGATAATCTACACGATGGTCACCCTCAAGTGTCATCTCAGTAGGAACTAATAAAACGTAAGCAAAACTAGTGACTCCTGTTTCGAGTTTTAATAAATTTGTTGGGTAGGACAAGAAGATGTCTATATCACCGAGTTTGACATCATCTTCGACTTGAGCACCTAGCCAACGAAGAATAAACGGATAAAGATAATCATATCCGGTTGGTAGTAACCAGGCATAACGAAAACTAGATACAATTAATTGACGAAGCCACACCTTATGCAAATATGACCATGATGCAATTGGATATGTCGCACCAGCAGCGCAAGAACCAACTACGAATTTTAACAGAAAGAGAGTGACAAAACAAGCAATAATTGACCATAAAGTCCAACAAAAAGCAATACTAATACATAGTGGTATTTGTTCAACTGAATAAACTTTGCAGGCAATGGCGAAGAGTGTACAATGAATACAGATGAGTGAGGTGATTGCAATAACTTGATAGATCTTGTGCCATATTGATAATGATCTGTTACTATGTCGGATTGAAATGTCTGATGAAACCGATTTATGTTTGTCACCATCGATAATTGTTCGAGATGCGATGAAACCACTGACTGATGACATAGGCTGAACAATAATATTATCTAGCATTTCAACTCCACCAAACAGAATTGCTCGAGCACTGATTGAACAACAGCAACCAATTTTAATTGAATGCAATGCAAAAGTATCGTTATCATTGAAATATAAAGAGTTTAGATTCGTTTTATCAGCAATCCAAGTTCCATCACCAATATCTAACAACCATGGAGCATCCATGGTTGTGGTATAAATATGTGCATTAAGACTAACTCGAGCACCACAAAGACGAAGATAGCAATTGTACAAAGGTGTACCAAGCATATGCTGCAACCAGAATGTATTATTATTCCATAGTCGATCTAAAAACCACCAACGATAATAGCTCCAAGAGAAAATATTGTCATCTTTGATGTTTCGTGGTGAAAGTAGACGAGAACATATGACATAGAATAGAAGATGACATATTGGTAAGATAGGAAAAAGAAGTGGACACCATTGATGAATTATTATGATTGGCAACAACCACTGGCAAACAAGGAGTGCAATGCCTAAAGATTCGATGACAAATGAAGGTGTGAGACGAACATCTGTTTCATGAATTTCATTGACTGTGCAATCTGTCTCTTGGAGTTCTTCGAAAACTAATAAAGGTTCTATAGCTTGAGCCAATTGTCGAATAGATGGATTAGTAAATAAAAGACCAATGTCAACTTTATCAGAGACCTGTTGACGGATCAATGTAAGTGCAAGGATAGCACCCAATGACGATCCACCTAGTTGACCAAAAGGAACATCAACATGAGGAGATTCAATATGAAAAGCTTGACTATATATATCTTGTAACTGTTGTTCTAAGGTGTTGCGCTGAACATTACCATCAATATTATCAGTTGACGATGAAAAATTAGGCGGTGGTACATGTTTTCGGTCTATTTTTCCATTTGGATTCAGAGGTAATTTGTCAAGTATGATGAATATTGATGGTATCATATGTGGTGGAAGATGAGATTGACAATGTTTACGCAATTCCTGTTCATTAATGTCAGAACTTTGAACATATGCAACTAAATAATCATCATTCCATTTCATAACAACACAAGCAGAAGTAGATGTAATGTTAAGTAAACATCGTTCGATTTCACCAAGTTCAATTCTTTGTCCATGTAATTTTACCTGATGATCTTTTCTTCCTTGATAATGAAGAAGACCATTGTTATCGATTGTAACAAGATCACCTGTTCGATAAAATAGTTGACCATCTATTTCAACAAGAGCTTTGGCAGTTAAATCATCACGACCAAGATAACCAGCAAAGGCACCTAGTCCTCCCACTAGTAGTTCTCCTTCTTCTTGAATCTTAACAGGTTGCAAGAAGTTGTTTAGAGGTAAGCATATGTAACGAGGTAGTGGTTTGCCAATTGGAAGATCAGGCATGTGAGAGACCAGATCAATTAAATGACATGTAGTTCCAAGTGTGGCTTCCGCAGGACCATAAAGATTCCAAATTCGACAGGATTTTGCAACAAACTGCGTCAGTCCTTTGATGAAAGCTGACAACACTGATTCACCTACATTGATCAATTAATCAATATTTATTTTATTTCGTGTGCTCTTGCTCAACTTACCGACGCAGCAAATATTTCTCATTAGTATCCATGGAGGGAATCGATTTTGTTTCAGGAAGTCACATAAATGGTTGAGATAACTCGGAACCGCTACCAGATATGTCACTTGTTTGTCATGTAAAATATGGTTGATATATTGAAAATCCATATTACCTTGTGGATGTAGCATGACTAGTGTTGCTCCACAGATTAGAGATCCTGCAATTTCCAATATATGCGCATCGAACGCTACACTAGATATTTGAATCGTAACATCATCTCCATGTATTGCATCAATCCGAACGAAACCCAGTATTGAATTGATAAAATTCTGCTGTCTTAGTTGAACCTAAAAAATAACTTTTAGTGTTAAACATACATGATGTGAGAATCTTTCAATCGTACCGCTTTCGGAATTCCAGTTGAACCACTAGTGAAAATAATATATGCTATCACTTCACTTTTCACTATCACACTTGAAAAGCAGTTATTATCCATGTCACTAACCATGTTATTAACATTTAATATTGAATCAATATCAAGTGAAATAATATCATCATCAAACTTGGTCTTAGTTAAATGATGAACAAGTACAAGACGACTTTGTGTTTGTTGTGTGAGTGCATGTAGACGATGTTGTGGATCTCGAGGTGACAATGGACAATAAACACCACCACTCATTTCAATCGCCATCACACCAATAACCTAGTCAAAAATCAAACTCTCATCAAAAAGTACGCTTCTTAATCAACTTACCATTGACAGACTTCGCTCAACACATTGACAAACTATTTCACCTGGAGTGATAAAATATTCATCAAGAATCGTTAAGGCTAAGACTTGAACATAATACAAGAGCTCACAATATGTTAATGATTGTTCATCCAATTCAACAGCTAGTTTTTGTGGATGATTCATTACTTGATGCACAAATTCATGATGGATACAAGTGACAGGAGATGAAAATGATATTTGTGTATTATTCATTGATTGCATTAGATATTGTTCATTTGATAATGTTAATGATAACTCATAGATTGGTTTGTTTGTTGTACGGTCGAAAGATGTGAACTGTTGATGTAACATTGTCTGTAATCTTTGTGCAATTACACAAACTGTTTCAGCATTGAATAAATCAAGTGATGCATTGATTGTACATGACAATTGATTTCGATTCAGATCATGTTGAAAACTAAGAATGAAATCAAGTTTACTCATTATTTCGTTCTCGCTAATCTTAATCGAATAAGGTAGTAATGATAATCGACTATCACCAATCATCATTTCATTCTCCTCATCTTTTGTCATAGACGATAGAAATTCGAATGATGTATCAAGAAATGCAGGATTGGAAACATTTGGATGTTGATTGAGAATATGTTGAAGAGGAAAATATGAATATTTAATACAGCTTATCAGATTATCCTGAACATGCTTAATGATTTTATGAAATGATAAATGAGGATCGAGTTGACAACGTAATGGAATGACATTCTCAAACAATCCAATGATTGATTTGAGTTCGTCTCTATATCGATTATTATTGATGTTCATAGAAATGCATAGATCTGTTTGTCCATTAGTTAGTTTAAATAGAAAAATGAAATCAATAGCAAATGTGAGATGTTCAATTGATATATTATTTGATGATGCATGGGTAAGAAAGTGATGTGAAAGATCTTGACCAAAATCAAAAGAAATATATGTTCTACGACCACTTCGATGCTCATTTGAGAGACGATATCGGTCAAATGGCAATGGTAAAGGTTGATCGAGTTTACAATTATGAAGAGCATGAAGCCAAAACATGCTTGCACCAGTCATTGACATTTGTTGTTCGATAACAGCATCTACAAAAGTAAAGAAAAGAATGTATTAGTCAAAAGAGAGAAGTAGAAGTAGTATTTATATTTACAATCGAGATAACGTAGAGTAGTGTTGTCATCATATAGTAAGTGCCCTGTTGTATATGCTTGATTAAGATCATGAAGAAATATGTTCATTGATGGAAAATCAAATAAAGCATGATGAAAGTTAAAGATAAGTAGATCTTTGTGAGAAAGAAGATGATCCGAAGAGATTTGTTGATAATAAATAATATGGCATCGAAAGACAAGGCCTTGAGCAAGATCAAAAAGATGAGGATTATATTTTTCTTCATGTAGGATATGATTGAGTTGTTCATGTGTAGTATAAATGCTTTCGATCAATATAAATAAGGTATTGTGATTTTGATTGAAGTCAATGACTTGTTGCATGAGTCGATTGTTGAGTGTATGAAATATGAGTGATGTTCGAAGAGATTCATGTTTTGTAACGATTAGTTGAAGAGCATGACGAAGATGTTGTACTGATAAAGTATGATGTGAGTAGAGCGAATAAACAAAAGGCTTGTTGTAAACTGGTGCTTGTGATATGTGCGGAATGGAATGAATAGATTCATTGTGCCATAGTAGAGCTTGAGTAAATGATGCTGGTGCTGGAATAATGAAGGCTTTTTAGATTATAGTTCAAGAGAATAATGATCAATTGATATCTGATATCGGTGTTTTAGACACCTTTCGTGTGATCGTTTTTCTAACGAACAAGATAATTGATTGAGGATGTCGGATTAGTATTAAGATTGCATTAACTGAAACTCATTTCAATATTTTTTCATTAATATTAAAAAGCACTTGAAGAATTTGGTATTAGTGCCGAATTTAACTCAGTATTACACGAATGTTGATGATCTTAATAAGAGCGCAGAACTGGTGAATAGTCACAAGGCTAGTGAGCAAATCCGAAGAAAATATGTATGTTATGAAAATTGATCAGGATTTGTATTATGTTAAAACAAATTAAATACGAATGCTAAAATATAAATTTATTTTTCTAAGAGAACTACAAACGCTGTAAATGATACATTTGTGGAAGGTATTGTTAGTGGTATGATGTATTCATATACCGTTTTTAGAGATTCTGTGTTAATCTTTGTGATAGTGATGACGTAAAGATATCACATCACAGACCTTGATTCCTTACTTCTCTTCTCTACTTTCTTTGTATTCGAGTAATGTAAATGTGTGTTGTGATACACGGTACATACTTTTCTAGTATATGTATCTCTGTGTGTGCATATGTTTTTTGCATTCCTTCTTTTAAATAAAGAAACTCTCAAAATGAGCTAACACAGTCCCAGTCCTATGTTTTCATTTAACAACATATTCTCTGTAGTCTTCACTGATTAAAAAATCTAACTCGTAGGAACCAACTGAAAATAAAGGTGCAAACTTCAAAGAAAACCGATGGATTGTTAACGTGATGTTGTGACTTTGCACATTTATTCAAAATAAATCAGAAATAACAAAGTTTGTTAAAAAGACAGAAAACCACAGCTATATGCAAACAGCTTGTTTCAATCGATTTCACTATATAGCATCTTTATTCAAAATCTCATACTGTTTTTCTGTACTACATTGTTTCTAAAGTTTTTATTTAAGTGTGAAACTACTTGACTGTGAGAAAATGAAGAATGCAATTTATATGTAATAGAAAGATGGAATCCAATGTTGTAACATGAAAAACAAGTTGATTTTCGCCACATCTTCAACGAATCCTCTTACTTCAAAAAACAGTTGTGTAACCGAAAAGCAAAACCTATTATCTACAAAGATCTACTTCATTGAAAAGATGTACTAATTTTAGAATGACATAAATAATCGTTCACGTAATCGATGCATTATGTATTGTCTTGTAAACTAATACAATGATGTTTTGAAACAGGAAAACTGTTCTACGGAACCTTGTATATGTATGATTGAATGCATAATTTAGTTAGTTCCTCTGATAACGTCAAAAAAAAAGAACTTAGATATCACTACTTTTCCTTCTAGGATAAAAGAAAAAAACATTATCATACCTTCATTTGCAATATCCTTCAATCGATGAAACACGATTAATTCGATTTCTTCAGCTTCAGCAGGAAGAATAAGAGAGACCTTGTTAATCGATGAACTCATATCGATGATAGAAGTATTGCTCGATTGTGTTTCCAACAGTTGCTCAAACATATATTGAAATCTTTGAGTGATTTGTGTCACTGTTACTTTGTCAAACAGTTCACTTGAACAAACAATAGAACAGGATAGTTGATTATCATCTGATGATGGATTATATATAAAGTTCAATGAGAAGTCAAATTTAGACACTTCAGCTGATTGTTCCAATGATATTTCTTCTAAATTTGCATCATTCAAACATAAATCATTAACTCCTCTTGATATAGTAATAAAATCAAACATTATTTCAAGAAATGAAACATTGGATTGAGTGAGATGTAAATCACTAAGAATATGTTGTAGTGGATAATGAGAATGTTCAAGAATTGATAAACATTTTTCTCGTACATGTTGAACAAGTTCGTCAAATGACCAAAGAGGATCAAGTTCAACACGATATGGTAATGTTGATACAAACATTCCAATTAGATTTTGTAGTTCATCTCGGTATCGATTAGCATTGATAGAACCAATACATAAATCAGTCTCACCATGAGATAGTTTGAATAGAAAGACATAAAATATGGATAATCCAAGTTGAAAAAGTGTGAGATGATGTGATGATGCGTAGTTGAGAAATGATGTGCATAATTCATTATCAAAAATGATTTGAGCTGAAGAAGCTAAACCTGATCGTTGTTGATTAGTTGATGAACGTTGTCGGTCAAGAGGTAATGATAATTGGCGTGCAACATTATATCCTTTGAGCTCTAAAAACCAAAACTCTTGAGACGATGTCATATCCATGATATGTTCATGAACAGAATAGTCTATATATTGCATTGAATTATCATCTATAGAAAGCAAGTCATTAGATTGATAAGCAAGAGAAAGATCACGAATGAAGATTGATGTTGATGCTCCATCAAAACAAGCATGATGAATAGTAAATAATATTAGATCATCTTTAGTCAATAGATCATCATTCTCATATGAGACATTATCTTGAAGATAAGGCGAACGACGAAGAATATGACAACGAATAACACGTCCTTTTGATAAATCAAATAAATCAGCTTGATTTAATATTTCTTTAACCATTTCAGTCATATGGTAACGATCATCATTATGAAGATTAACAATTGTCAATGCATTTGATTTGACTTCATCGTCGAGAATTATATTTGAATTTAAAGAATGCTGTATAATATTACCATTTGTATCATCAATATGAAGTGCTGTTCGAAGAATATTATGTTTTGTGATAACACTTTGAAATGCATGATGAAATCGAGTAATTGATACATGATCGTCTATAGATGATATGCGATAAAGCAATGGAATAACATACATATTATTCATCGTTGTTTTGTTGGATGAAAAACGAATTTGTACATCTAAATAGATTCGCTCTTGTGCAAATGATGCTCTCGCTATAAATGAGAAAAAAGACAAATATGTTAGTTTATGATAATCTCAAGTACAAGTTGTTTGGTTTACCTTGAATGAGATCTAATGAAGACCAAGGATATTCATCAATTGTGTTGATGATATTGATAGATTGTTGAATCAGTTGAGCATGATGAATAATTGTTGGATGTTGAAATAGATCAGTAATGGAAAGAGTATTTGATTGAAGATGAAATTGTATTTTATATCGATGAAAGAGTTGCATAATGAGCAATGAATGACCACCAATAGCGAAGAGATTTGTATCAGTTGAAATTTGATTTTGTTTTAATAAATCGCACCAAATATGATGAATATTAACTTCAATATCATTTGTTGGTTGTAATAGTTCTGTACTGTTTGTGAGATGTATTGATGAGAAGTGAGGTGGCGGAAGAAGTTTTCGATCTATTTTTCCATTTGCATTCAAAGGTAGTTTCTCAAGTATAACATAGATTGATGGAATCATATGTGGTGGAAGATCAGATTGACAATGATCACGTAATTCCTGTTCATTAATATCAGAACTTTGAACATAAGCAACTAAATGATCATCGTTCCATTTAATAACAACACAAGCGGAGATGGATATGAAGTTAAGTAAACATCGTTCGATTTCACCAAGTTCAATTCTTTGTCCATGAAGTTTGATTTGATGATCCTTTCTTCCTTGATAATGAAGGAGACCATTGTTATCTATTGTAACAAGATCGCCTGTTCGATAGAATAGTTGACCATCTATTTGAAGAAGAGCTTTTGCAGTTAAATCATCACGTCCAAGATAACCAGCAAAGACACCTGCTCCTCCCACAAACAGCTCAGCTTCTTGATTGATGCCTGATGGTTGCAAACATTCGTTCATAATTATACAGCGGTAATTAGATAGGGGTGTACCAATTGAAATATTCTGTGTATCATTTTTGACGTTCACACTATAAACTGTACAATCTATCGTTGTCTCAGCTGGACCATACAAATTCCATACAATACAGTTTGTTATACCGATTTTCACAATCAAATCAATTAAAGAAACGGAAAACGGTTCACCTATAATAATAAACATACAGTCGATAAACGAACGAAATTTGTTTGGAAGTCACTCACCACTGCTGCAGAGTGATCGAAGATGTTCCAGGACATGCGAATTGTTATTTTGCTCGACAGAAGTAAAATAACTCAGTAGTAGACTTGGTACAGTATGTAGGTATGTGATGCGTTTATTCTTTAAGACTTCAGATAAATAATCACAATCAATAGTTCCACCTGGATGAAGCATAACCAACGTGCCTCCAACCAACAATGTACCAAGTATTTCTTGAACATGAATATCAAATGAACATCGTGTCATTTGCATAACTGTATCATCTCTGTTACATGAGTTAATATAAGCCAAAGAATTGATACAATCAATAAAGTTCTTATGTCGAACTTGAACCTATAAAATAGCATGAAGACCAATCAGAAACTAGAAAATGAAGTATCAACAAACCGCTTTAGGTGTTCCAGTTGATCCACTAGTGAAAATAATATAAGCTATCTCTTCACCTTTCATTATCGCACTTGAAAGGCCATTCTTATCTATATCATTGATATTTAATATTGCATCAATATCGAGTGAAACAATATTATGATCAAAGTTAGTCTTAGTTAAATAATGGACAAGAACAAGACGACTTTGAGTTTGTTGTGTGAGTGCATATGAACGATGTTGTGGATCTCGAGGTGATAATGGACAATAAACTCCACGAGCCATTTCAATTCCCATAATACCAATTACCTATATAATATGCGAACTTCAATCACACTAAACATCAATCTCAAACAATAACTCACCATTGACAAACTCCTCTCCACACATTGACATATAATTTCACCTGGAACAACAACATATTTGTTCATAAGATGAAAAGACAATACTTGAACATAATATAAGAGTTCAGCATATGCCAAAGATTGTTCATCCAATTCAACAGCTAGTTTTTGTGGATGTTTCATCACTTGATATACAAACTCATGATGAATACAAGTAACAGGAGATGGAAATGATACTTGTGTGTTATTCATTGATTGCATGAGTAATCTTTCATTTGGTAGTGTTAATGATATTTCATAGATTGATTTATTCATTTTATCATCGATAGATGTAAATAATTGATATAAGATTGAATGAAATCGTTGAGATATCTTATCAATTGTTTCTACGTTGAACAAATCAAGTGATGCATCGATTGTGCATGAGAGTTGATTGATATTGCGATCATGCTCGATTAGAAATGAGAAATCATTAATGTTCATTGTGAAAGGTATGGAAGAAAGTTGAGTATTGCCAATCCTTATTAGTTTATTGTCACTGTTTGTCACAGACGAAAGAAATTGAAATGATATATCAAGAAATGCTGGTTTTGAAACATTTGAATCTTGACTGAGAATACGTTGAAGAGGAAAATAAGAATATTTCATACTATTGGTTGTTGTCTCTCGGACATATTGGAGTAGATATTGAAAAGACCAGTGAGGATCTAGTTGACATCGTAATGGAATGATATTCTCAAACAGTCCAATCATAGATTTTAGTTCATCTCTATAACGATTATCGATATTCATTGAAATACATAAATCTTGTTCACCATTCGTTAATTTAAATAAGAAGATAAAGTAAGTAGCAAGTGCTAGATGATCATGTTTGATATTGTTTGATGATGCATAGATAAGAAAGTAATGAGAAAGATCTTGATCAAAATCAAAAGAAATAGAGGTTGCTCGATTAGTTCGATGTTCATTCATGAGGCGATATCGATCATATGGTAATGTCAGAGATTGATCAAGATGACAATTATACAGAGTATCAAGCCAAAACATACTTGCACCTGTCATGGACATTTGTCGTTCAATGACAGCATCTGAATAAGAAGAAAGCAGCAGTTGAAATCCGTAGAACAAGGAATTGAATATACTTACAATCAAGATAACGTAAGGTAGTATTGTCATCATTGAAAGGTAGTTGACCTGTTCTATAAGCTTGATCGAGATCATGAAGAAATAAGCTCATGGATGGATAATCAAAGAAAGCTTGATGAAAATTGAAGATAATTATATCTTTATTGGAAAGAATGTTGTTCGAAGAGATTTGTTTATAGTAAATAATACGACATCGAAAGACAAGACCTTGGGTGAGATCGAAAAGTTGGCGGTTACATTTCTCATTTTCGATGATAGCATTGAGTTGTTCATCTGTTTCATAAGTGCTTTCAGTAATTGTAAACGAGTCATTATTGATATGTTGTTGAGTGAGAACTCTCTGCATGAGTATATTTTTGTTAGAATCATAGATGAGTGATGTATAAAGTGATTCATGTTCGGTTACAATGAGTTGAAGAGCACGACGAAGTTGTTTTACGGATAACACATTTTCTGTATAGAGGCGATAGAAAAATGGTATATTATGGGTCGTTAAAGATGATTGATCAGTATCGACGCCTCTTTGATTTTCATGCCATATTCGATATTGTGCAAAGGATGCTGGTCCTATAAAAATTAAAATTTAGTTGTTTGCAGTGAGTAATCATAATATCCAACTGCACTGAAAACAAAAAAGGTGTCATGCGAAACCTAAAAAAGGTTTCGTAGCTACTACGAAACCATTTTTGGGTTTCGACGTTTGCAACGAATTCGAAACCATTTTTTAGTTTCGTACAATACTATGAAACCCTGAAAAACGTTTTCTGAAAGGCTGAAAAGCCTCTGTAAGGGCTTCGCAGTATTATACGAAACCTTCGAAAAAAAAACTGAAGATTTCGTAGGTTCATACGAAATCCTAAAAGTATTTTCTAGGGTTTTTGAGAAATTTCTGTGAAAGTTTCGTATGAACCTACGAAACCTTCAGTTTTTTTCCGAAGGTTTCGTATAATACTGCGAAGCACTTACAGAGGCTTTTCAGCCTTTCAGAAAACGTTTTTCAGGGTTTCGTAGTATTGTACGAAACTAAAAAATGGTTTCGAATTCGTTGCAAACGTCGAAACCCAAAAATGGTTTCGTAGTAGCTACGAAACCTTTTTTAGGTTTCGCACGACACCTTTTTTAGGTCTCGCACGACACCTTTTTTAGGTCTCGCACGACACCTTTTTTGTTTTCAGTGTGCGCTCTCGTAATATTATAGTCACTTTTGTTTATCTATTTTGTAACCGAATTAAATTAATATTATTGCTAGTTATATAAGTCAAAAACGCGAAATTTGAAGATATTCATCTCGATATGCAACAAAACTTATAAAAACACTACTGCCAATGTATATTATAAGCTGTTAGTAATGAAGCTTCCAAACAATAGAAGAATATTTTTATGGCAAAAGAAGCTTTTCATTTATATCGTATTCTCTCATTTCAATTTTCTCATTAGTATATATCCGAATGTGTGTGATGTATGTAATATACATCATGTTTTAGATTCGAACATTTTAATTTGGAAAGAAAAACATTGTGCAGAAAATTCAAGAAAGTAACGTGGGATCTGAAATTGAACTAGGTTTTAACGTGAACTTGCCACTAAGTATAAATTAAAGAGAGTTAGATTATACACACTATTGAAAAATGAAATTAAACACAGGAGACGAGTGGTTTGCAAAATAATGGTATCTACATGATGTCACCGCAGTATCAATCATAGAAAATTTTGTACATTTTCATTTCAACCAAAAACAAAAGATTCTACAGTAAGCACAATAATATAGCAATGCATAGTTCGCCTGAACCCGCTCTTAACGTTAATCGTTCTAACTGATATGAGTGTTCTATGCATATAAATAATTAAAAACTAAGCATACCTTCATTAATAATATTTTCCAACCTATGAAACACTATCGCTTCTCTTTCTTCATCTTCTTCTGATAGGATAAGATCAACTTTTGATATAGATGTACAATAAAAATCAATGCACTGTGTGCTTGACTTCGATGAAAACAGTTGTTCTAAAACAAGTTGAAATCTTCGACCTATTATGGCAAGTGTTGTTCCATCAAACAGATCACTTGAACAAATAAAAGAGCAAGACAACTGATTATGATCTAATAATGAATTATATATAAAGTTCAATGAGAAGTCAAATTTAGCCATTTCATATGATTGTTGTAACGACACTTGTTCTAGATTAACACTATTCAAACATAAATGTCCCATATCTTGTGACACAGTAATGAAATCAAACATTGCTTCACGAAATGACGCATTTGACTGAGTGAAATGTAAATCACTAAGGATATGTTGAAGTGGATAATGAGAATGTTCAAGAATTGATAAGCATTTTTCTTGTACATATTTAACTACTTCATCAAATGACCCATGGGGATCTAGTTCAACACGATACGGTAATGTTGAAACAAACATTCCGATTAGATTTTGTAATTCACTTCGATATCGATTAGCATTGATAGAACCAATACATAAATCAGTTTGACCATGAGTTAATTTGAATAGGAAGACATAAAATATAGATAATCCAAGTTGAAAAAGTGTGAGATGATGTGATGATGCATAGTTTAGAAATGATGTGCATAGTTCATTATCAAAAATGATTTCACCTATGGATGCTAAGCCCGATCGTTGTTGATTAGTGGATGAACGTTGTCGATCAACTGGTAATAATAATGAACATTCGATATTATATCCTTCAAGTTGAGAATACCAGAATTCACGAGATAATGATATATCCATGATATGTTCATGAACAGAATAATCTATATAATTCAATGAGTTTTCATTCATAGATCGGGAGTTATCGGATTGATAAGCAAGGGAAAGATCACGAAGGAAGATTGATGTTGATGCTCCATCAAACATTGCATGATGAATACTAATCAATATGTGATCATTTTCACTCAATAGATCATCATTCTCATATGAGATAGTATGTTGAGATTGATGACAATGACGAAGAATATGACAATTAATAACACGTCCTTTTGATAAATCGAACAAATCAGATTGATTTAAGATTTCTGCAATAACTTCATTCATGTGACGACGATCATCAGTATGAAGATTAACGATTGTCAATCCATTTGATTTCATATGATCATCGAGAATGATATTTGCATCTAAGCAGTGTTGTACAATATTGCTATTTGCATCAAGATACAGTGCTGTTCGAAGAATATTATGTTTTGTAATAACACTTTGAAATGCATGATGTAATCGAGTAATGGATACATGATCATTTATCGATGATATTCGATAAAGTAATGGAATAACATAGATGTTATTCATGATTGTTTTGTTGGATGAAAATCGAATTTGTTCATCTAAATAGATTCGTTGTTGTGCAAATGATGCTCTAGCTAGAATGAGAAAAAAAGATTAACATATTAGTTTATGGTACTCTCAAGTAGGTATGTGACAACTCCAGTTTCGCTCAATGAGTTGTAACTGTTGGAGAGCTGGGCGAGTACGGACTTTCTCGAGTACGAGTACTTCGAGTACTTTGCCCAGCTCTAAACTGTTGATCAGTTCAATTCATCTGGGTTGGAGATGGTGATCAGTTCATCGATTCAGCTCTCACGAGCTGTTGAGCCTGAGTTGTCACATACCTACTCTCAAGCATAAATTATTTTATTTACCTTGAGTGAGATGTAATGATGACCAAGGAGAGTTATTCAGAGTGTGAATGGTATTGATAGATTGCTGAATGAGTTTCGCGTGATGAATAATTGTTGGATGTTGAAAAAGCTTACTCATAGAAAGAGAATTTGTTTCTAAATGAAACTCGATTTTGTATCGATGAAAAAGTTGCATGATTAGTAATGAATGACCACCAATAGCAAATATGTTTGTATCAGTTGAGATTTGATTTAGTTTGAATATCTCACACCAAATATGATGGATACTAATTTCAATATCATTTGTTGGTAATAATAGTTCTATACTATTTGTGAGATGTATAGATGAGAAGTGGGGTGAAGGAAGTTGCTTTCGATCTACTTTTCCATTTTGATTCAAAGGTAGTTTATCAAGTATAATGAATATGGATGGTATCATATGTGGTGGAAGATAAGATTGACAATGTTCACGTAGTTCTTCTTCATTGATATGAGAGGAAGATTGAACATAAGCAACTAAATAATCATCATTCCATTTCATGACAACACAAGCAGATATGGATGTGATGTTAAGTAAACATCGTTCGATTTCACCAAGTTCAATTCTTTGTCCATGTAGTTTGATTTGATGATCTTTTCTTCCTTGATAATGAAGAAGACCATTGTTATTTATTCTAACAAGATCACCTGTTCGATAAAATAGATCACCATCGATTTCAACAAGAACTTTTGCAGTTAAATCATCACGTCCAAGATAACCAGCAAAGACACCTGCTCCTCCCACTAGCAGCTCACCTTCTTGGCCAATAACAGATGATTGTAAATATGGATTCATAGTCATACATTGATAATTACAAAGTGGTCTACCAATTGATATGCTTTGAGTGTTATCCATGAGATTTACTCTATGATAGGTACAAACTATAGTAGCTTCAGCTGGACCATAAAGGTTCCACAGTTCACAGTGATCCGCGATTGAACTTAAAATTAGGTTCACCAGATTGATAGAACACTTTTCCCCTTTATAAAAGTAGAAAAATTGTACGTAAAAAAGACATTCACTCGAAAGATTACATACCACCAGTGCAAACGCATCGAAGACTTATTAAAGATGAGCTATCATTAGATTGTTTCAAAAAATCAAATAAATGTTGAAGAATAGTTGGTACACTAGTAAAGCATGTAACATTCTTCTTTTTGATGACGTCAGCAAGATACGCTAGATCAATAATTCCTCCTAGATGCAACATGATAAGTGTACCTCCAGTTGATAATGTGCCCATGATATCTTGAACATGTGTATCAAATGAACAACGGGATATTTGCATAATTGTATCTTTCTCTTTCAAAACATCACCATATACTAATGAATTCATGTACCGACTGAAATTTCGATGTCGCACTTGAGCCTAAAAGTAGACAAACTATTTTCACGGCACCAAGAAAGATATCATTTTAGACTCACTGCTTTCGGTGTTCCTGTTGAGCCACTTGTGTATATGATATAAGCCATATCTTTTGCTGCTAGTAAAACATTTGATAATCCATCAATATCACCTTTACCCACTCTCTTGTTGTCCGACACTATGAAGTCAATATCAAGTGATATGATATTATGATAAAACTTGGTCTTAGTTAAACCATGAACAAGAACAAGACGAGTTTGAGTTTGTTGTACAAGAGCATGTAAACGATGTTGTGGATCTCGAGGTGAAAATGGACAATAAACACCACCAGCCATTTCAATTCCCATTATACCAATCACCTAATCAAAAAACAACATCAAACTCACATTAATTGTTACTCATCTTAATCAACTTACCATTGACAAACTTCGCTCAACACATTGACAAACTATTTCACCTGGAGTGATAAGATGTTCATTAAGAAGAGTTAAAGATAACACTTGAACATAATACAACAGCTCACAATATGTTAATGATTGTTCATCAAGTTCAACAGCTAGTTTTTGTGGATGTTTCATTACTTGACTTACAAACTCATGATGAATACAAGTGAGAGGATATGGAAATGATACTTGTGTATTATTCAATGATTGCATCAGATATTGTTCATTTGATAATATTAATGATTGCTCATAGATTGGTTTGTTCATTTGATTGTCAATCGTAGATGCAAATAATTGATTTGAGATGAAATGAAATCGTTGTGAAATCTTCTCTACTGTGTCTCTATTGAATAAGTCAAGTGATCCATTAATTGTGCAGGACAGTTGATTCATGTTCATATTATGATGAAATGAAATAGAGAAGTCGGATACACTTAGTATTTCATCTTCATTAATGTCGAATGAGGAAGATCTCGGAACAAGTTGAGAATTACCAATCATAACTGTATTATTATTCTTGTATGATATAAATTCCAGAGATGTATCGAGAAATGCATGTCTTGAAATATGTGGATGTTGATTGAGAATACGTTGAAGTGGAAAATATGAATATTTCATACTATTTGTTGTGATCTCTTGAACTTGTTCGAGTAATTCATGAAAACGCCAGTGAGGATCTAATCGACATAGTAATGGGATGACATTCTCAAACAATCCAATGATTGATTTGAGCTCATCTCTATATCGATTATTATTGATGTTCATAGCCAGACATAAATCTGTTTGTCCATTAGTTAGTTTAAATAGAAAGATGAAATAAATAGCAAATGTGAGATGTTCAAGTGATATATTATTTGATGATGCATGAGTAAGAAAGTCATGTGAGAGATCTTGACCAAAATCAAAAGAAATAGATGTTCCACGACCAGTTCGATGTTCATTTGCAAGACGATATCGATCGAATGGTAATGATAAAGGCTGATCGAGTTTACAATCATGAAGAGCATCAAGCCAAAACATACTTGCACCAGTCATTGACATTTGTTGTTCAATAACAGCATCTACATAATCAAAGAAAATAATGTATTAGGCAAATGATAAGAACTAATTATATTTACAATCGAGATAACGAAGATTAGTGTTGTCATCATACAACAATTGACCTGTTGCATATGCTTGGTTAAGATCATGATGAAACACTTTCATTGATGGAAAATCAAATAGAGCATGATGAAAGTTGAAGATAAGTAGATCTTTGTGAGAAAGAAGATCATTGGAAGAGATTTGTTTGTAGTAAACAAGATGACATCGAAAGACAAGACCTTGACCAAGATCAAAGAGATGTGGATTACGTTTCTCGTCATGTACAATCTCATTTAATTGTTCATCTGTTTGATAAGTAGTTTCGATGATTGAAAACATATTATTAGTGTTGGTTTTATCTTCACTAGTAATAACTCGTTGCATAAGTAGATTCTTTTGGATGTCAAAATGAAGTGATGTGTGAAGTGAGCGATGTTTGTTAACAGTGAGATGAAGAGCATGTCGAAGTTGTTTAACTGATAAAGTATGATGTGGTTGTAGACGATAAACAAAAGGCATATTATAGATTGCTATTTGAGGTTTGTCTGGATCGAATCGAACTCTTTCGTCAAGCCATATACGAGCTTGTGCGAATGATGTTGGTGCTAGAATAAGCAGAGCTTAGTGAATTATCATGTAAAAGATGGATGGCCAATAATATTTCAGAATAATATTCTACTCACTTTTCATCTAATCGCCTTTCTAACTGAACAAAATTTGTATTCTGGCATGAAATGTGCGAGCGTAACTTAGTTCTGCGAGAATCCCAGCTTATACACAAACAGGCTTATGTAAGATTCAATTATCATAGTTTTCTGTTTTTGTTAAAACAAAATATACAACTTTCGTGCAATGGGAACTGTCCTTTTTTGTTGATTATTATAAAAATACAAGACTATTCACACATTCAAAGCAAACATTCATCAGAGATCGTTACAGTTTCACTTTGATTTCTTTCGTAAAAAATTCCTCGATAAGTCCGGCTTTAACTCACTTTCAGCAACTTTGGTAAATCTCTAGTTAATAGTCTCAAAATCAGGGCATATACACGAGACAAAATGAGTCACTGACGATCACAATTCGTTTAAATCCTTATTTTCTCATTATTTATGCCTTTAAGACGCATTTTAATAATAAAACTAATATACATCTACACTGCAGTGCATTTTGATGCATTTTTGCCTTAAGTATTTAACTGACTAATACTATCACAAACAGTAGGACAGGCTGTATATAATCATACCTTCATTCACAATATTCCCCAGTCGATGAAACACAACTAATTCCATTTCTTCAGCTTCCTCAGGAAGAATAAGAGACAGTTTGCTAATTGATAAAAACACATTCATCGCAGGAGTTTTGTTTGATTGTGTTTGAAACAGTTGCTCAAACATGTATTTAAATCTTTGAGCTATTTTTGAAATAGTTGACTTTTCAAACAAATCATGTGAACAAACAAAACAACAAGACAACTGATTATCATCTGATGATGAATTATATATAAAGTTCAATGAGAAGTCAAACTTGGACACTTCAGCTGATTGTTGTAATGATACTTGTTCTAAATTTGCATCATTCAAACTTAAATGTCTCATATCTTTTGACACACTGATAAAATCAAACATTATCTCAAAAAATGATACACTCGATTGGTTTAATCGATTATTACCAAGAATATGCTGTAATGGATAATGAGAACGTTCAAGAATTGATAAACATTTTTCTCGTACATGTTTAGCAAGTTCATCAAATGACCAATGAGAATCAATTTCTAAACGATATGGCAATGTTGAAACAAACATTCCTATCATATTCACTAATTCACTTCGATATCGATTAGCATTGATAGAACCAATACATAGATCACTGTCACCATGAGTTAATTTGAATAGGAAGATATAAAATATAGATAATCCAAGTTGAAAAAGTGTGAGATGATGTGATGATGCATAATTTAGAAACAATGTGCATAATTCATTATCAAAATTGATTTCTGCTATGGATGCTAAGCCTGATCGTTGTTGATTAGTTGGTGAACGTTGTCGATCAACTGGTAATGATAATGAACATTCGATATTGTATCTTTCAAGTTGAGAATGCCAGAATTCACGAGATAATGACATATCCATGATATGTTCATGAACAGAATAATCTATATAATTCAATAGATTATTGTTTACAAATAATGAGCCATCAGATTGATAAGCAAGAGAAAAATCACGAAGGAAAATTGATACAGATGCTCCATCAAACATTGTATGATGAACGGTGAATAAGATCAGATCGTTTTTAGTCAACAGGTCATCATTCTCACATGAAATATTATCTTGAGATTGATGATAACGACGAAGAATATGACAATTAATAACACTTCCTTTTGATAAATCAAATAAAGTAGATTGATTTAATATTTCTTTGACCATTTCATTCATGTGACGATGATCATCAGTATTAAGATTAATGATTGTGAATCTATGTGATTTCATATCACTATCGAGAATGACATTTGCATCTAAACAATGTTGTGTAATATTACCATTTGTATCGTCAATATAAAGTGCTGTTCGAAGAATATTATGTTTTGTGATAACACTTTGAAATGCATGATATAATTGAGTAATTGATATATGATCATTCATAGATGATATACGATAAAGTAATGGAATAACATACATATTATTCCTCGAGTTTTTAGATGAAAAACGGATTTGTTCATCTAAATAGATTCGTTCTTGTGCAAATGATGCTCTAGCTAGAATGAGAAAGAAGCAGATGGATATGTATTTGATGATAATAACTAGGTTAAGTAGCTTCGTTTACCTTGAATAAGATGTAATGGAGACCAAAGATAATCATTGAGAGTGTGAACGGTATTGATAGATTGCTGAATGAGCTGAGCATGATGAATAATTGTTGGATGTTGAAATAGATTAGATATCGAGAAACTACTTTGCTTTTGTTCTAAATGAAACTCGATCTTGTATCGATGAAAAAGTTGCATGATGAGTAATGAATGACCACCAATAGTAAAAATATTTGTATCAGTTGAGATTTGATTTAGTTTGAATATCTCACACCAAATATGATGAATGCTAACTTCAATATCATTTGTTGGTAGTAATAGTTCTATAGTGTTTGTGAGATGTTTAGATGAGAATTGAGGTGATGGAAGAAGTTTTCGATCTATTTTTCCATTTTGATTCAAAGGCAGTCTATCAAGTATGATAAAGAAAGATGGAACCATATGTGGTGGAAGATGAGATTGACAATGTTCCCGCAATTTCTGTTGATCAAGATCAGAACTTTGAACATATGCAACTAAATAATCATTATTCCATTTCATGACAACACAAGCAGAGATGGACGTAGTGTTAAGTAAACATCGTTCGATTTCACCAAGTTCAATTCTCTGTCCATGTAGTTTGATTTGATGATCTTTTCTTCCTTGATAATAAAGAAGACCATTATTATCTATTCTTACCAGATCGCCTGTTCGATAGAATAGTTCACCATCTATTTCAACAAGAGCTTTTGCTGTCAAGTCATCACGGCCAAGATAACCAGCGAAGACACCTGCTCCACCTACAAATAGTTCACCCTCTTGGCTGACAGTAGATGATTGTAAATGTTGATTCATAATAATACATCGGTAATTAAAAAGTGGTCTACCAATTGGAATACACTTTGTAGAAGCTTCTAAATCTACGAGATGACATGTAGATGTTATCGTCGTTTCAGATGGACCATATAAATTCCATAAAGTATAATTGGGAATATTACTCGCTTGGATCAAACCAATCAGTTCGGAAGAAAATGCGTCACCTACCGGAACAAAAGTGCAATAAAAAGGAAATCACGAAAAGCGTTTGTTTTCACTCACCTCCACTACACAGTGATCGAAGATACTTCAGAACATATATTTTCTTAGATTGGCTGAGGAAATTGAAAAAACTTTGAAATAAAACTGGTACAGTATTCAAATATGTAATCTGTTTTTTGTATAACACATCGGCTAGATAATCAAAATCAGTCATTCCTCTAGCACGTAGCATTACCACTGTAGCGCCAATTAATAAAACACCAACTATTTGCTGAAGATGAACGTCAAAAGTACTTCGAGCCATCTGGACAGCTACATCATCCTTCTTCAATGAGCTAACACTCACAAATGAGTACATATAACGAATGAAATTTTCATGGCGAATTCGAACCTGTTAGAATGGAGAGAAATAGGAACGGGAGATAGAAATTCTAGTGTTAACTTACTGCTTTTGGTATTCCAGTTGAACCACTTGTGAAAATGATATAGGCTATCTCTTCATCTTTCATTATCACAGTTGAAAGATCTTTCTTATCTATATCGTTAATATTTAATATTGAATCAATATTAAGTGAAACAATATCATCATCGAATTTCGTCTTAGTTAAATCATGAACAAGAACAAGACGACTTTCAGTTTGTTGTGTGAGTGTATGTAAACGATGTTGTGGATCTCGAGGTGATAATGGACAATAAACACCACCAGCCATTTCAATTCCCATAATACCAATCACCTAGTGAAAGATCAATCTCAAACTATCATCAACAGTTATTTCTCCTAATCAACTTACCATTGACAAACTTCGCTCAACACATTGACAAACTATTTCACCTGGAAACACATGATATTCATTAAGAAGCGTTGATGATAACACTTGAACATAATATAGGAGTTCACAATATGTTAATGATTGTTCATCCAGTTCAACTGCTAGTTTTTGTGGACATTTCATTACTTGATATGCAAACTCATGATGAATACAAGTGAGACGAGAAGATGAAAATGACATTTGTGTATTATTAAGTGATTGCACTAGATATTGTTCATTTGGTAATGTTAATGGTATTTCATAGATTGATTTATTCATTTGATCATCAACAGATGTAAATAATTGATGTGAGATGAAATGAAATCGTTGAAAAATCTGCTCCACTGTCTCTCGATTGAACAAGTCAAGTGATGCATTGATTGTGCATGATAGTTGATTCATGTTCAAGTTATGATTAATAGAAAGAGAGAAATCGGCTGCACTTAGTATTTCATCTTCATTAGTGTTGAATGAGAAAGATCCTGGAACAAGTTGAGAATCGCCGATTATCATTATATTGTTATTCTTGTTTGATATAAATTCTAGAGATGTATCGAGAAATGCATGTCTTGAAATATGTGGATGTTGATTGAGAATACGTTGAAGTGGAAAATATGAATATTTCATACTACTTGTTGCTATCTCTTGAATATATTCGAGTAATTGATCAAAACACCAATGAGGATCTAATTGGCATCGTAATGGAATGACATTCTCAAACAATCCAATGATTGATTTGAGCTCATCTCTGTATCGATTATTATTGATGTTCATAGCCAGACATAAATCTGTTTGTCCATTAGTTAGTTTAAATAGAAAGATGAAACAAATAGCAAATGTGAGATGTTCAAGTGATATATTATTTGATGATGCTTGTGTAAGAAAATCATGTGAGAGATCTCGACCAAAATCAAAAGAGATAGATGTTCCACGACCAGTTCGATGTTCATTTGAGAGACGATATCGATCAAATGGTAATGATAACGGTTGATCAAGTTTACAATCATGAAGAGCATCAAGCCAAAACATACTTGCGCCAGTCATTGACATTTGTTGTTCGATAACAGCATCTACATAATTATAGAAAACAATATATTAGGAAAGGCAGAAGGAAAAGAACTAATTATATTTACAATCAAGATAACGAAGATTAGTGTTGTCATCATACAACAATTGACCTGTTGTATATGCTTCATTGAGATAATGAAGAAATATGTTCATTGATGAAAAGTCAAATAAAGCATGATGAAAATTGAAAACGACTACATCTCGATCAGAAAGAAGATGATTTGAGGAGATTTGTTTGTAATAAATAATATGACATCGAAAGACAAGACCTTGACTAAGATCAAAAAGTTGAGGATTACATTTCTCATCGTCCAAAATGCCATTAAGTTGTTCCTGTGTTTCATAAGTGCTTTCAAAAAATGTAAAAAGTTGTCTACTGTTATCATTCATATCAATGATTCGTTGCATGACTATGTTCTTTTCCGCATCGAAGAGAAGTGATGTATGAAGTGATTGATGTTTTTTGACGATTAGCTGAAGAATATGACGAAGATGCTGTATTGATAAAGTATGATGATGGTGTAGATGATAAGCAAAGGGCATGTTGTAGATTGGTATTTGTGATATGTGAGGAGTGAAATGAATAGATTCATTATGCCATAGTAGAGCTTGTGCAAATGATGCTGGTCCTATATAAAAGAGAGAGCAATCAAATATGATTAATAATATTGCTCGTGAAATTTATTTTGTTTAAATCTTAATCATTATCGAATTACTTTACGAACGGAATTTTTAAATAGTATAACTAATGTTGTTGTTTGCGAGAGGCAGGTGGGATATTATATCAATCATGCATTAGAAACTTGAAATAATCAGAAATGAAATAGTGCGTCATGATGTTTTTGACATGGCATCAGTTGCATTTTCTTTTGAATGCTTTAGTGTTTCTAACCTTTGAACTATGGGACTTTTTTAAACGACATAGTTATCTGCCGGAAAAACTTTTTAGAAATTGAAGGACATTTAAGAATAATAGAAAACTTTTGTAAACAAACATGTTGTATTATTTTATGCGAAAGAAAGAGATATCCATGGAGGAAAGTTAGACAAAATGTCTATCGGTGACATAAATGCTTATTTTAAGCGCAAAAATGACGATTGAGTCAAAAATGCTAGTTTTTCAAGTGAAAAGGACACAAATCGTAAACCATTTCTCACTAAGTTACATAGTCATCTATGGGAAAACCAACTGGAATAGTGAAGTCATGTTGATATATATGAGAATAATCTTAAGGATGGACGTGGGTGTATATGAATAAAGAATCCACAACCACAGCCACATCCATGCATAGTCACACATTCACCCTATGACTGAGTGCTCGTTTTTTGATGTCCTGAATGATAAATGAACACATTCTCAGTGATATTTCTATGTAATATATTCATTTTTGATATAAATGTTCATTAGGAAAAACGTCATCTCTAGATAAACATACCTTCGTTTATAATATGTGATTGTCGACAAAAGATAATATCTTCCATTTCTTGAGTTTCTTCTGGTAGAATAAGATCCAATTTCGATAAAGATGTAAAACATGTATCAATTCGACTTATATTTTCATTTAATGAAAAAAGTTGTTGAAAACAATATTCTAATCTTTGACCTATATTTGTAACTGTAATTTCATCAAATAAATCATGTGAACAAGTTAAATGAAATGATAATCTATTATTTTCCAATATTGGATTATAGATAAATGTCAGCATAAAATCAAACTTAGCCACTTCAAATGATTGCTCGAACGACACTTGCTTGAAACTTGCATCATTCAAAGATAATTCATCGCTATGTGACGATACGGTGATAAAGTCATACATTGTTTCGAGAAATGAAATATTTGATTGATTAATATGTAAATTAGCAAGGATATATTGAAGTGGATAATGTGAATGTTCAAGAATTGATAAACATTTCTCTCGTACATATCTGACAAG
>CAJNOI010000154.1:0-20130 GCA_905250115.1 Adineta steineri
TTCGAGTACTCTCTTGGTACGTAGTAGAAACAAGATAAAATATAATAGAATATTTAATATTAAAGAACGAAGAAAAGAGAGTAAAAAATCTTTTCTAATGATATAAAAGATTACATCATCTCTATTTTAATATAACTAGTTTGGCTTAATATAATCATGGTAAAAGATACAAAAAATATTGAACAAAAAGGAGCATGTAAATTAACGTTTTCATATCTAATTACATTGTACAAACTTTATTTTCATTTTATTTTATTTTTTTATATTTCATATTTGAAATTGGATAACTGTTTTATTGAGTTATTTTCCAAAAAAATATACGAGTACTCTACTGAGTACTCATGTTGGTAAGTCGTACTCGCTTGATAAGTAGTTTCACTAGGGAATGCATTTTTCATCTCTTGTTGAGAAATCAATTTGAATTAGAGATATCTATCGTGCTTGCAAACACGTCGCTATTAGATTGTAAAGAATATTACATTATTGGTCTACATTTCACGACTATAATTATATTTCAACGGAAATTTTCCTACTAATTGATAAGATTCATCCATTATCAGAGTGTTGCCCTTGCAAATATTCAATTTAGAGTTGAATTCATACAACTATATGTTTTCTCTTACAAAAACACACCGTATCACGATGAAAATCTCTGCTTTTTACATATCTGATGAATTTTTATTCTAAAACAAATCAAAATATTCAAACAAGAAAACTTTTCATAAAAATACTTATTACGTATAGAGAAATAAAGAACGTTATTAAAAATGAGTCCTGACAAAGCAAATTATTTGACAGATTCAAATAAAAATATATCAAACTGATCATGATTTATTCATTGACGTCAATGATTTCTTGACAATGATTTTTAATATCGTATTTTTATTAAAAACATGTCCGGTGATTGACATCGATATTGATCAATTCTTCTTTCTCTTCACCACGTTCTTCTTCACTAAAATCATAGATGTTTCTATAAAATCAAAAAAAAGAAAACGATCATTTGGATTTTAAATTTCACTTTATGCTTTAGAAAACAATGAAATTTAATGAAAAATACCAAACTAAATGATCAACTTTGTTCATTAATCCTATCTAAAAATCAATTTTTGTATCTTACTTACGACGAAACCTTCTCTAGAACACTATTTTTTCTCTTTGTGTGTTATCTCGGAAGGAGCGATTGAGAGAAAAAGAGAGAAAGCGAGAGATATATAACTAGAGAGAAAATCTACTACAAGTGTCATTTTGTTTTCATCGAAGACAAAGAAGAAGAAGAATATTATTTTATTAGTTAACTAATTTATCAAAAAAAATCTTGTTGAATGGTGTGGAATATCTACGTATTATTCAGCATTATTCTTCTGTTCATTCTCTACGATGAAACATCAGGTAGATACTTTTATTTATCGCATATTGAAGATCAGCTATTGCACAAAAATGACATTATTCGTTCGAGTTATAGTTGAACAAAAGGAAATCAAATAATACATTATAGAACTTGACACACTACAGCAATTCATTTTATTGTTAGACTCTGTTGAAATTATAAAATATTGCCATTACTATCAGTGATAAAATATGAGTTATATAGGTATCACATTGGAAAAACCGTTGAATCGTTCACTTAAAAAAATAGATTGATCAGCTATTTCTAGACATGCTATAATATTTCATAGTAAAAATCATGGTGAAACTTCTGATTTTGAATCTAAAATTATGTTCAAAGTCTAAACTATCGAACAAAGTACAGAATCATCACAGTCTCGACGACTTTCGCAAGTGTACCCTTTTCATAAGTATTGAATAACGTTATGAGTGTTTTTCGAATGTGGATGGATGGAGGTAGGATTTAGAGAGTGCAAAAACTGAGCGAGAATATAGATGGCGATGAGATTTAGTAGACTTTTGTAACCGATGATAGCAGTGACATTGGATGAGTGTAGATCCTTGACAAAGATGATGGCATGTGTGACTAGAGTGTTGCGTTGTTGACTTCAAACATTTTGTATTTCATCCTGTGATGTAACAGATAATGTTATATAGATAGAAAAGTACGACGGTGAATGAATGTCTCATTGATTGAGAAGATGCCAACCTAAATCTGAATGCATGCCGTGGCTATGCGAGACTTTTTTGTGGTTTGAAGAATGAGTTTACTTTAAGTCTAAAAGTATATGTTAGAATATTAATTGATAGTATTATCGACATCTGAGTTTGTATCGATTCATAGTTCCAAGACGATTGAAAACTTGAATATCACTGAAATATTCTCTCGATATAGAATTTATTTGTACATCTTTAGATGAGAATAAGACACAACAGAAAGGAAAGAAATCTATTTCATCATATTGCATTATAACGAGATCTGTCCAACTGCCGTGAATTCTGATATATTGATGAATCCACGGATTCCTGAAAGTTAGACTAATTGATTATTCACACTAAAATGGAAATAAAAGCATTCTATGAATCCACGAAATCCAAGGATGTCGATGAATCCAAGCAATTCATGGAATCCAAGGAATTCAAGGATGTCGAGGAATCCAGAGATGTCACGGAATCCAAGGATGCTAATGAATCCAAAGAAGTCAATCAATCCAAAAACTCTACTGAATCCGTCTTGAGGGCTTGATGGGTTAGGGTGTGGGTATTCGTTCATACTACACCCAGAGCCAAACCCACCCATACCCACATCCACACTCGAGATAATTCTGCCACTCCCTTTCCTCGGCGCCCACACTCGAGATAATTCCGTTACCGCCTTTCCTCCGCACCCACACTTGAGATAATTCCGCCACCACCTTCCATAGTACCCACACTCTAGAGAATTCTTTCACCACCTTCCCTAGCAACCGCACCCACCGCTACATCGACACCCACACCCACATCCTCAAAATGGTTTTTGACCGGTCAGAACACAGAATTCTGTCTCTCTCTTCTTTCATAGACAAAGGCACATTATTGCTATTGCCAAGTGAAAGAGCAATTCGATAAGCCCGAAACGTGAACGTGGGTGTGCCTGTAAAATAAATGAATACTCACACCCGCACATCCACCCTTGGATTCATTGACACTCTTGGACTCATTGGATTCTTTGGAGTATTTGACATCCTGGGATTCATGTAAGGCTTTTAGCTTTCGTTATAATATAAACAATCAGTTTTTCTAACTGTTAGGACTCCGTGGATTCATCAAGACATCAGAATTCACAGAATTTGGCCACTGCTGATACATAGGGGTTTTCAAGGTGGAAGTAGCGGAATCCTGGAATCCTAAAGAATCCTTGGGAATTCTATGGAATCCTTGAGAATCTTTTGGAATCCTTCGGACGTTTTGGGAATCCAAAAATCGTTTATGAAACATGAAAATCCTCGATATTCATTAAAATCGTTGAAATGTTTAGGAATTTACGAGATATTGCTATAAAAAATTAACGATTATGGAATTATTTGATAAAATCTCTAGAGACTAAAGGTACACACAGTACACTTGACGTCAACTGAGCTTTGAAAAAAGTTCTTTTTTTTTTTTTTTCAACGAAGTGAACTGTTGGAAAAGTTCAGTTAGGCGAGTTGAGTCGCCTAAAATAGTGAACCGTTCTGAACTAGAACTGAATTATGTGTACCTCTTCTTTTGATAACTTGGGCAGTTTATTTAAAGTCTATCTCATGTTCTAGAACATTTAATGTAGGCTGACAGATCTAAAATAGCAATGAAATAAGGCAGAATTGAAAGATATTTATCAGATTTTGTGGGATGGGAATTCGAAAGGATCCATAGGAATCCATTGAAATCCTTGGGAATCATCGGAATCCAAGCGACCGGATTCCGCTCTTTCCTCCCTGTATTTTTCTTATCGTTAAAAGGAATCGATGATTATTGAAATTGTTTTTTCGAATTATTCAACTGGAAATAATAAGAAGAAGAAAAAGCAGAGGAAAACTTAATTAAATTTAACTATTATTTGACATGAAAGTTAAAGGAAACTGATTTTGTTCAATATAAGTTTCGTTCAGATCGATTTCAATTTGTTTTTGTTTGATTTCATGAGAATTTCAAAAGAAACAAAAATATAGTACTGATAAGAAGAAAAGGAATATTTTCATCTTTATTTTTATCTCAAAACATTTTTCTTAAATAATTTCTTCGAATGGCTATTTGATTAAAGATTAATAAGAGAATTTTCCCCTCTCTCTTTCACATATTAGATTCAATCGAAATGATTTAACATCAATACATTCACAATGTTTTTCATATGAAAATTGAAATTGATTTTGAATTTCAAAGACATTTTGTTTAGATCTCAATCAATTTCAATAAACTCATTTTTATTCTAAACATTTCTTTTTTTTCTCCTTCGAATTCATTTTGTAGAACATATAAAATTAATTATTTGATTCGTGTATTTGTCTTCAATGATAATTATATCTTTTCAAGGATCAAATATAAACTTTTTGTTTTACAACAAAAAAAATTAATAAAAAAAGTTGATCTTCTTCAATGACATCAGCTCTTTTTTAGTTTAAGTTTACAAATCATCCGAGAAAGCCGAACAACAATCACAGAAATGTTTTCAAAACTAATCTCAATGAATTTTTCCTAGAAAAAACATAAATTAACAATTTCATTTCGTTTACATTTCTTCTCTAATATTCTTTCTATTTTTCTCGTTTTAGCTCTTTCATTCAATCAGCCAAAGTTTTCTCCAACAGCTATTTGGGATTCTAATGGAATTACTTTTGTTAATCAATCGATAATTGGTGTGGGGCCTTGCGGCATTTTTGTGAACACGAACAACACAGTCTATGTCGCTAATCGAGAAAATAACAAAATTGTGATATGGCAAGAAGAGAGTGTTAATCCAACAAAGATCATTCGCGGTAATTTTACAGAACCCTGGTCTCTCTTCGTGACATCAAATGGTGATATTTATATTGATGATGGATTCAAGAATGGTCGAGTACAGAAATGGATAGCAGAAACAAATACCTTTGTGACGGTAATGAATGTCAACTCATCATGTTGGGGTTTGTTTGTTGATATCAATGACACTCTTTATTGTTCCATATCTGATCATCATCATCAAGTAGTAAAAAGATCATTGAATGATTCTATGATGACTTCAAATCGTGTTGCTGCTGGAACAGATACTGAAGGATCAGCCTCGAATCAATTCAGAGGTCCTCGTGGAATCTTTGTCGATGTGAATTTGGATTTATATGTGGCAGATTGTTGGAATAATCGAGTTCAGTTGTTCCAACCGAGGAAATCGAATGGTATCACAGTGGCCGGAAGTGGATCACTAAATCCAACAATGTCACTTATTTGTCCAACTGGCATTGTCTTAGATGCTGAGAAGTACTTATTCATTGTGGATCGTAACAATCATCGCATTGTTGGTTCTGACTTGGATGGTTTTCGATGTTTAGTTGGATGTTATGGAAAAGGATCGCAATCCAATCAATTGAAGCTTCCATCTAGTGTTAGTTTCGATCGTTCTGGAAACATATATGTTGCTGATTCATTAAACACTCGCATTCAAAAATTTTTATTTATGAAAGATTCTTCTGGTAAGTTGAATGAAATGAATAGATATGAATAGATCAGGAACAGAAGTTAATGAAGACAATTCAATATAAAAAACGACAGAAAACAAAAATAGTTGAGAAAGATTGTTTAAATCAATGTATAAAAGAATGTGTCTAAGGAAATGAAATGTTCAGATTAGATAGAGCCATGCGTCAATCGTCTAAGATAAACAATATTCGCCTTTTTGTTCAGATTAAAGAATAGGGAAAGAAAAAGTTCTGTCCTTAATGGAGTGGTAGACAGGGCTTTCATATTTCACTTCATGTACCCCAAAAAATATTTCATTAATGAAACAGTTTTCATCTAAAAAAATATGATCATATCTTTGCCGATATAGTTTTATTAAAAACTATTCTATCATTTGGCTTCATATTTCATATCTCGATATGTCTCATTCAAGAAAATAGGACAAATAAAATATCACAATTCTAACAACTAATTTTTTTTATGCAAAAAATTAATTCCCTGATTGTTTTTCTTTGAGAAAGATAACTTTCAATATCAAATATTATAAAAAATGAATTATCGCATAAAGAAATGTTTGATTCATGGTTTGTTCTTTCGATAGTTATCATAATATTTAATTGCAGAGAATAATATTTAATAGTTGAAGATAACCTATAATGTGATATATGTAATTGTTAATGAGAGATGTGTATGTTATTATTCTTTCTATGATTGCAAACAAAGAATATATTGTATAAAAGACAAAAATTGTTTGTTTGATAAAATAAATAAAATCCATTGATCTGATTTTGAAGAAAAACATTTATTTGTTTAATTAAATTCATTTGTTTAAGATGGTCAATAAGAAAAATTAATTTTAATCAAATCTATTCTAGATTGTTCCCAAATGAAAATTTTACGTAAGTCAATTAACAGTTCTGTTTACGTCTCTAAACTTCAATGAGAAAAAGTTTTTCTGATTAATGAAAAATTTCTTAGTTTTACCAAATATCTATTTTACTTTTTTTGGAAGATGTGTAGTGAATGATTGGTTTCGTCTTAAGAGAACTATTTATTTTTTTGACATGAAAATAAAGATTTTCTTGTTTTGTTTTTTATTTCGAAGGAAAAACATTGAAATCTGTAAAATATTATTAAGATTACAAAGAAAGATTTGTTTTATTTATATTGAACAAAGATGAAATATTGTGATCCTCGATGAATCTCTGAAATTTCTACAGATAAAAAATCGCCAAGCGAGAATGCGTATGAAGAATGTCTATAGAGAGACAAGAAGGCTTTTTGTGGATCAGAAAAAATCGTATCTTTTGTCTTATTTTTCCTTTCTTTGTCATTCAGTATCGACATGGCGTGTAGTGACATTATTTGTTATTTCCTTATACAATTTAATAAGAGAAATCGAGTCGTATTCGCAATAATATAGACAACTGACGTAACATAGGGGCATTTATCCTTTCCTTTTGATTTCTTCCCTAAATTAACTTTTAATATTTATCAGAAAGAAGTGTGAGAAACTTTGAATAAGTGTTTGAAAATTGAAATTTGTGTTTGAATAAATATTTCAAAAGAAAGATTTGCAACGACATATCTGCAGAATTATTTCAAAAGAACCAGCTTGATAATTAAAATTCACTTTGGTAAGGCGAATGAAACGTTCAAAGTTGCAAAAAAGGAAATTTGATTGATAAAAATTTCTACTTTTCTCTTGATTATGTTTCCTTAAATAAATAATTTCTTTTATTCAATTATTTTCTTTGATACAACTTATTCTAATCTTCCACAAGATTCTTCAAGAAAAAGTAATATGAAATTTTTTTGCCTTAAATGATCAACATCGATAATTTAAATAAAAATATTTTAACAATATCACAATTCGTATTTCATATAAGAATTAATAAAAATAATTTGTAAAATCAATGTTAACAAACATTTGAAAATATCTGTTTCATGAAAAATTTCCTTAAAGCTACTTTATTTTTCTTCTATGAACATATAAATTAACAATTTCATTTCGTTTACATTTCTTCTCTAATATTCTTTCTATTTTTCTTGTTTTAGCTCTTTCATTCAATCAGCCAAAGTTCTGTCCAACAGCCACTTGGAATTCCAATGGAATTACCATTGCTAATCAATTGATTGTTGGTGAATATCCAACCGCCTTTTTTGTGAACACGAACAACACAGTTTATGTCGCTAATCGAGAAATTAGCACAATTGTGATATGGCAAGAAGAGAGTGTTAATCCAACAAAGATCATTCGCGGTAATTTTACAGAACCCTGGTCTCTCTTCGTGACATCAAATGGTGATATTTATATTGATGATGGATTTAAGAATGGTCGAGTACAGAAATGGATAGCAGAAACAAATATCTTTGTCACGGTGATGAATGTTAGTTCACGTTGTGATAGTTTATTTGTTGATATCAATGATACTCTTTACTGTTCAACGTCTCTTCGTCATCAAGTAGTGAAAAGATCGTTGAATGATCCTGTGACGACTTCGAATCGTGTTGTTGCTGGAACGAATAGGCGAGGATCAGGTTCGAATCAACTTAATAATCCTGGTGGAATCTTTGTCGATGTGAACTTGGATTTATACGTAGCTGACTGTCTAAATGATCGCGTTCAGTTGTTCTCGCCGGGAGAATCAGATGGCATCACCGTGGCCGGTAGTGGATCACTAAATCCAACAATGTCACTTATTTGTCCAACTGGCATTGTCTTAGATGCTGAGAAGTACTTATTCATTATGGATAGTAACAATAGTCGTATTGTTTGTTCAGGCTTACATGGCTTTCGATGTTTAGTTGGATGTTATGGAGTTGGTTCACAATCTAATCAATTGAATTATCCATCTAGTTTTAGCTTTGATCGCTATAGAAACATATTTGTTACTGATATATCAAATCATCGAATCCAAAAATTTCAATATTTCGAAGAATCATGTGGTAAGTTTAGAATGATTGAATAATGTCTCTAGTATCATTTTAATCAATATTTATTCAGAGAATTAAAAAGAAAAATTATCGTAGAAGATGAAGATAAAAATGAAACTCCTGATGGATTTCGAACTGAGTTATTGAATAGTTAAATTCAAATTTCAAGTTTCATCCTTATATACTATTATTATAAAATAAAAACGTTGCGTATTCATAATTCTCTACGAAAATTAATCGATAGCGTTATTGCCATGTTAGTTGCATGATACAGATGGAAATTATAATATTTCTGTAATTAGTAGGATAGTCAAAGATGAAATTAGCTCTTTTTGTTGAACTTTCTTTATGAATTTTGTTTGATTCACCATTATTTGCGTTTAGTTATTGCTGCTGACTGTAGAAAATAATGAACACAATGATTTTATGAAACGTAAGAGACTCATACGAAATATAATTTTCATCGAAATTCATCAAATCTTTATCGAACTAAAAATACTTTGAAGTAAATATCTATGTAAAGAAAAATTTCTCGCGTCGAATTTAATATTTTAGAACAAAAAAAGTTTCATAAATTGCTTTGAGATCAACAAAAAGTCTTTTTGCACAGTGTATCAATATACTTTCAAAGTCGTAAATACAAAATATCTGTCACAGAGAAATCACTCTATGCTTAAGTGTTAACCACGACTCGTGACGCAATCATAAAGATTCAGAATGTCACCTTTACTCTAGACATGACAAAACGATTATGTTATATGTGAGGTCATAATTTTGGTCAATGAATGAGGATAGAATCAAGATTATCATAAAGAAGAAAGATTTAAACATATACCAGGGTCTTCATAGAAAAATACTAAAAAAGAGAAGAAAGAAAAAGTTTTATTTTTTTCTAGTTATTCAAGACACGCTTTATTAGAATAAAAAATAGTTAAAGAGTCGCTCTTGTAATATTTTAGCAATGGATCGAATATGAAAAGATTTTGATTTGTTAAGATTGAATGTCACTTCCAACAGATATTTTCTTGATGATGTTATAGTATCATACTCGTAGATTGGCTACAACTTTATGAGATAGTTTCATTAGATAGTTTATTGTTATGCTTAGTGATACCGACAAAAAAACTAATGTTCTGCGTCATATTTATAAAAGAGAAAAAGTTTGTAAATAAAGATAACAATGAAGAAGTCATAAATTTGTAAGTCTATCACTTACCAGACTTTCTTAGTTCAGAATGGTACTTATTTTTGTATACGAGGTTTTCTAGGGTACTCCTACTTTTCGGCCTTTTTTTTTTGTCCGCTACTATTCGTCCTTTTTTAGTTCGGCCTAAATGCCATTTGTCCGATTTCATTTTGTCTCTTTACAATTCGTCCTAATTATCACTTGTCCCATTACATTTCGTCCTTTTACATCTCGTTCCAAAAATTAAGTATTCATATTTTATAACGATAATATGAAATAAAATTTATTTATAAGTATTTATTTTTTATCAAGATAATATGAAATAAAATTTATTTAAAATTATTTAAACTCCTATTTTCAAGTTCATTGCGATTCGATTTAAATAATCTTCAATATCAGCAATATTGTACGATAACGTGACTGTTTTTAAACGTGCATCTAGCTCTGCATATACTTTTTTCCTTTTTTCTGGAGGTGCACCAGCACGCAGTCGTTCAATGTCCACTTCGAATCGAGATTGTTCACGTAGAATACATTTAGTAAGTTTGACGATCGAGGGATGTTTAATTGATACTCGACTGTTGAATGCGTGATGCCACCCCTCTATCGAATTATTAGACCTTGGTAAATCTTGAATAACCCGTTCGTACATATTCCACAGCTGTAAGCTGAATTTTGGTTGATACCGTTGAATACCTAAATAAGGATTATGAATTATTGAAGACATGAAATAAATAAATTTAAATGAGCACAAACCTCGACCTTTCTTTTTTCCAACCCAAACTCGTTCAAAATAATCAAGTAAGGGATTGTCTTCATCGTCAAAATCATCAACAATTAATGCATAGCCTTTAACCACATCCGAAACAGGCACAAAGGCGAGTGCCAAAAGCTTCTTTACGTTCATTCGAAATTTATCATTGGTGGTGTATTTCTTCTGGTAACCTAATGTTCGTAGCTCCCGCCACAAGCATTGGCTCATATGAAATAGACATCCTATTTTATAGAAGAAATATACTTTTGTAGACAAAAAATCGTATGAAAAATTACCTATTGGTTGAGCATCAGGAAAATTTTTTCTAATTGACTTGAGTGTTGCAATTTCATAATCTACTAAAATAGATTCGGGTTCAAAGTCATGTAGCAATAGCAACTGTTCGAAAAAATCATTGTAATCTTCAGTAGCTTTGCCAATAAGTAGAACGTATACCAGAGGAATAATTTGAAGAGAAAACATGCCATGAACAGTAAATAATTGATAATGGCTATTTGGGCATATCTAAATGAGCAAGTTGTATATAAAAAAGAGTTGAAAGGGCATACATACACTAAAAGTGCCATCCATAAACCAATGTTTACATTTCTTTAAAATTGATAAATTTTTATCACACGTGAATATCAGCATCGAAGGATCTTCAAATAAGACGAAATTCTCTCCACGATCAGTTAATCGGAATACAAATGGCAATTGACCATTTTCATCAAGTTGTACTGGTTGTCGTTTACGACGGATTGTTTGCATTAATGATTTATTTGACGGTAAATCGGGAACTGCATTCAATGGAATAGTACGTAATGCATCAAATAAGATGGTGCTGGTTGCTTCCTCTGATGATGAACCACGGGTTTTAATTTCATTTTTTAATTGAATAATATGAACACGATCTGGATCAGGTGCATGGCTATGTTCCGATGGTTCTTTGACAAATACTTCCATCTGAATATTCATATGACATCGACCTATAAAAAAACATAAAAGGTAATCCAGAGATCATATTTAGTTATTTTTTTCTTACTTTTACAATTTCGATCTTCACAACGAAATACACGTTTTTCACCTGATATAGAATGTTGAGTGTATAAATAGCCCGAATAACATACCATTGGGTTCCCTCGAGAACTCTTCAATACTTGAATTTGACTCATTATCTGACTATAACTTGAATTCTTTCGAGATAGTAATACGTATTCGTACAAATGAACAAATAACGAAGAAATAAGTTAGATCTATATATATAATACGTATTCGTACAAATGAACAAATAACAAAGAAATAAGTTAGATCTATATATATAATACGTAGAGGACATTTATCTATTTTATATAGAATAGATAGAGGATACTTATCTATTTTCTATTCGTCTTTGAAAATCACAAAGATTTATTAGACGCACTGATAGCAATTCATTCACATACAATATTTTTTTTCAATTCCTGTGGAAATTGATCTTCAAAAAATTACGCGATAAAATATACGAGAAGAAAATAAATTTGGACAAGGTGTAAAAGGACGAAATGTAATGGGACAAGAGATAATTAGGACGAATTGTAAAGAGACAAAATGAAATCGGACAAATAACATTTAGGCCGAATCGTGCCGGACGAATAGTAGGGGACGAACTGTCGTTTACCGAAATGAACGGTCACCGTTTTCTAGCATTCTTTTATTGTAATTATCACAACGTCTCTTGGAAAGAACATGCGGGTTTTAAGGGTTAACACCAATACTTACTATAAGGACGCTAATTAGATATTTTGTTCCATGTTTTTCTTCGTTTCTCTATTAGAAGTATATTGCTCTGAAGCAAACAATTCAACTCTCATTAGTAAACGGAGTGAAAAGCAAACTAAGCAAATGTGCAATCATTTATTTTGTTTATTTTAGATACAAATACTCATTGATTTTTTGTCGTTTAATAGATAACTCATTACAAACAAAATCAATGTATGTATCATCCCTGACCTCGAATAATTCAATTTATTTTCAAGATTGTTCACGGTTAAGTTCGTATTATGAAGCGATACAAATGAACGTCATTATAACTGGATATTATAATTTTCTAATCAACAGCGAGATGAAAACCATGTACGCTTATATCTACACAACTAACTTCAATCCATTCAATGTGTCCGAAAATATCCTCAGCCATAGCGGAGACTGTGGTAGTCAAGGTCAATTTCAACTTAAAGTTTTTCTTACAGCCAACACGAAATACATTTTCGTTATGACAACATCTGTTTTAAATGTAACAGGAAATGTTTCAATTCATGTATCTGGTTTAAGCTACATCGATTTCAATCGTATTTGTGAGTATCTATAGTATTTTAATAGATAATCAGCTGCACATATTCATAATCGATAAAAAATATAGATAAACTCAATCCACAAAATGATATACAGATATTTCTATTTGATAGAGACTAAGATTTATATCACTTACAGTCGCTTTCGGTAAGCGTGTCTGAGAAAAAGTAACCTTTCATATCGTTTACACTTATTTCCATATTATACAAAATTGAATCGATTTTCCTTTTCGCTAGTGATCAATTCATCAGTTGTTCAAACAGTTTATGCATCAAAATTGACAATAAACAGTTCAACGTATTTCCGTAGTTGTGCAAGTTCAAGTTCTTACTACGAAGCGGTACAAGTAAATGTTCTTAGAAGTGGTCTTTACACTTTTTTGAGCAAAGGCAATATGGACACATACGGCTCTATTTACAAAGATCATTTCAATCCATTCAATCCAGATGAAGATCAACCCTTATTCGGTTATAAAAGATGCAATGAAAATCAGTTTAGATTGACAATTGCTCTTGAAACCAGTATTACATATATATTGGTTGTGGCAACATATTCATCCAATGAGACAGGTGCATTCTCGATCTTTGTATCCGGTCCAGACGATGTTCGTCTCATGAATATTAGTAAGTATATGCATTACAACAAATAAATGAAAATATATCAACGTTAGCATGAGTACTTAGTTGTGTTTGGTATATTCACAAATAAAACTTATTTTGTAAGATGACATTTGCATTATAAGAAGAAGGCTTTACACAAACAGCTACATTAAATCCATTAAATAACGGAATATTATGAATATCATCCGAACAATTCCTCTTGAATTCGGGTTTGTTACAGTTGATTCCTAATGTGATGGATGTGGATGTCGGTGGTTGAGGTTGTAAATATGAAATTTATTCTACACCCACACCCTATATCACAGTGTTTTCTACCATCTCAAAGTGAAGTTATAGTAGTTTTCATTTATATCAATATTCGTATCACTTTCATTTACCTTCGATGTTTTCATCCGAGAGAGAAAATAAAACTTCAGATTATTTATATTTATTTCCATATTGTACAAAATTGAATCGATTTTCTTTTTCGCTAGTGATCAATTCATCAGTTGTTCAAACAGTTTATGCATCAAAATTGACAATAAACAGTTCAACGTATTCTCCTTGGTGTTTCATTTCAAGTTACTATGAAGCGATAGAAGTAAATGTTCTTAGAAATGGTCTTTACACTTTTTTGAGCAAAGGCAATATGGACACATACGGCTCTATTTACAAAGATCATTTCAATCCATCCAATCCGGATGAAAATCTATTGGTACACGATGGTGGCAACTGCCAAGAATCGCAGTTTAGATTGACAATTGCTCTTGAAACCGGTATCATATATATATTGGTTGTGGTACCGTATTTATTCAATAAGGCAGGTGCATTCTCGATCTTTGTAACCGGTCCGAATAATGTTGATCTCAAGAATATTAGTAAGTGTTTGCACTACAACTATTAAATGAATACCTGTCAGCGTTAGCATGAAAATTTGGTTGAGTTTGGTATATTCACAAATAAAAACTTGTTTTGTAAGATGACATTTGTACAAGGGGGAAAGAGCGGAATTCTGGAATCCAGAATCGTTTATGGTATCCTTGGGAATTCTTGAGAATCCTTGAGAATCTTTAGGAATCATTGGGAATCATTGAGAATCTTTGAGAATCTTTGAGAATCCTTGGGAATCTACTGGGATCCAAACGACTGGATTCTGCTCTTTCCCCCTTGCTTGTGCCTGTGAAATGAAAAAAACTTTGCCTTTTATTACATGTCCTATCACTCAATATTCCTATAATAAAAAATGCTGTAAACATTTAAATATAATGTATCGTAGATAAAAAATATAAACATATTTTTACTTTTTATGAATCAAAAAGATATCTTTATATATTTAATTTTTTGAATAAATTACATTAGTAGAAGAATTAGACTATAAATAAACAATTTCTCTTATCTAAAACGTTAGAACATTATCAATTTTCGAAATAATGAAGTTATTCCAAATTCATTCGTAGCATACATTATTGAGGGTTGGGATATAGAAAAGTGTTTATAGATTTTATTCTCACTCTTCATTTACAGCTTAATTATTTCATTGAGAGTAATATTATAGAGAGTTGTCTCTTCATAAAGCTAAGCCCAGCTTCAACGTGCCTTTCGATATTCAGGGTATATAAGAGATGACTTATAATGCTGACTTTTCTTTCTCACATCCAAATGATTCGTCTTTCTCTCAGTCAATCAAGATCTATCATAAACCTTGACTATTATTTTTGTTTTTATCACGTAGATTTGCCATCGGTCATACAAACACCCTTTTCACCAGCTGCACAATTGATCTATTTGTCAGCTTTACAAGTGAGCTATTCATCAGAGCTGACTACGAATAGTCGAACATATTCTCGAGATTGTCGAAGATCAACTTATTACTATCAAACTATACGAGTAAATGTAGTGAAAACTGGATACTATGCTCTGAGTGGTGTTGGCAGTATAAATGCATTTGGTTATATTTACAAAGATGAGTTTAACCCAATGAATCCTATAGAGAATCTAATCTCAGAGGATTATCGAAGATGCAGTCTTCGAGATTTCGAGTTCATCATTTATCTTCACACTGATACTAAATACATATTAGTGGTGACAACATCTTCTCCAAATATGACAGGAAACTTTTCCATTCTAACATCTGATCCAAATAACATCACTCTTATTCCTTACAGTAGGTATTTTGTATTATTTTGTAAATCATTGACAAAGAAGTAAAACATCCCACTGAAATCCATTTTTATTGTGGAATAATAATAAATCTGAGAACTTCCAATAGATCGTATAATTCAATAGAATTATTGTCAAAAAATAGAATCAAATCAAAACTTCTCCTTTTGAGATCGGACAGTTTTTTTTCAATCAGATAAGATTAAGTCTCAGTATTGCAGCTTAGTCGTGATTAGATGGATTGTATGAGCTCCATCAGTTGGGTAAATTAATACAACTTTTCTTCTCGGATCAATGATATACTCGAGAACATCTGTTCTTTAGTGATTTCACACTATTTGAGATTTTATTACATGTAATCTTTGAAAATTTATTGAACTGATATGCAGAAACATCTTAATAAAACTGAGTAAATTCCTCATGAGACGCTGAACAGACAATAGAAATGTATAAATCTAATCCCGACAGTACATATCATGTATAGATAAATGAGTTTCATAAACTATTGTTGCTTATAAACGTACGCTGATATAGCTTTGTTAAGTCGAGAAAGATTGTTAACCTCTCTTGATTACCATGTATCTCTTTCTTTAGCTCAAGTTCTGATCAGTTGTTTCATTGACCAAAGATGTCAGTTCTACAGAAAAAGTATTGGTATCATTCTCGATGATATTTTACGTGACGAAATTCGACCGAATATAACATTGACTGATCAAACAGTATTGATAAAAATCAATGCCGCTTTAACGACGATTATGTTTACTGGAGGTTTAATCAATAGCATTTTGTCTCTAATAACATTTCAAAACAAAGATTTACGAAAAGTTGGATGTGGCATCTATCTCTTAGCATCATCAATTACTTCTTTTCTTACAATCAGCATGTTTACAGTGAAGTTTTGGTTTGTTGTTCTCACTCAAATGAATATATCGATTCGTGTCTCTGCTGTTCGAGGAGGTTGTGTATCGATTGAACCTCTTCTCAAGCTGTGTCTATATTTGGATGCTTGGCTCAATGCTTGTGTAGCCATTGAAAGAGCAATTCTAGTTTATAAAGGCATTAAATTCAATAAACAGAAAAGTCAACGCATAGCTCGATGGATAATTCTTATCTTACCATTCTGTATCATGAGTTCAATCATTCACGAACCTATATATCGAGAATTATATGAAATGAAGACAGAGACCAGCAAAGTGGATATCAATAGATGGTGTATAACTCGTTATTCGCCTTCTGTTCAACAATACAATACAATCATTTTATTTTTTCATCTTGTCGCTCCATGTATTGTCAATCTTTGTTCTGCTTTATTTATTATATTCGGATCAGCCCGACAACGATCAACAGCTCAGACACGACAAACTCTAAAAGAACATATTTATACTCAATTTAGTGAACACAAACAACTGTTAATTAGTCCAGTTATTCTTCTAATTCTGTCCTTACCCCGTCTGATGATGTCAATGCTATCAGAATGTGTCAATCCATCTAATCATCGATTATTATTTATTTTTGGTTATTTCATTTCATTTACTCCATCGATGCTTATCTTTATTATTTTTGTCCTTCCTTCAGCATTGTACAGAAAAACATTTCAAGAAACATTCAGATGATGGAGACGATTCATTCATCAATAATTAATGTTTATTGATTATTTCAGAACTTGTGTAATTTATTGGTATAGTATTCGCTTCTATTTGACAATTAATCGAAAAATGTCGATCAAACAGAACAATATCTTTTTGTCTTTTGCATAGACTATCCGATAATGAAAGATAAATTTGATGAAGTAATAGTGACATTATTTTTGAACTTTCGAAAAATGAAGACGAAATCTCACAAGTTTTGAAAGTGTTGTTTTTGCAAAAAGTTCCCATACCATAATTTCTCAGCTTATTATTTAAAAAAAATTGTATGTCAATGTAGTTTTCATCTTTAAAAATATTATTTATAAACTGAAAAAGATTATATTTAATGAATTAATTAGATATTTTTTGAAGAATATCAAATATGGATAGTATCATTTTTTATGTCACATTTATATGATCATAAACTTCATTAGCTCGTTCTTAATCGTAGTGAAGAATGAAATTCGACTGAAAAATGTTGCTTAGATCATTTGGAACAATTAAAAGCTGATTAGCAAGACCTGTTCTATTATAGCCATCCTATCGCATATATTCATCTGTGGAGTATCAAAAAGTGCTTCACTTTGCTTCATCATTAGTATAAATAAGTAATTAGCTCGACAAAACAGTCGAATCCTTTTATAACTCAATATGCCACATAGAGAAAAATTAATGAATTGATTCACTTAACATAAGCGAAAGAATAGAGAGAATAAAATTGATAATTATTTATTACCTTTTCTTTTACTGATTGTACCATTGATTCAGAGTTCATGAATGAGAGAAAGATTTCTTAGTAAAACAATAATTAAAGTTGATATTAACACGCAATCAAATATTAATTGTCATAGGATTATCGTATTAAAAGAGCTCATTAGTTCATAATCAAGAGATTTATTATCTTCTTGAATATTATGATCGTTATTTTCAGTGAAAATATTTCAAAGTACTTTCAAGTTAAAATGACAACTCGAAACACTTCAACAATAAATATTGAACTATGGTTTATTCCTCTTGATATTATTGGCCTTATTTGTATTACCCTTGCTATTATATTTCCTCTCATTTTTTTATTTATGATTATTATTGATAAAACATGTCATACAGTTTCTATGTTATTAATTGCTAATTCATGTTTACTTGAAACTATATTTGCAAGTATTAGAAATGGTGCAGTTGTATTTGTATTACAAAATGATATGAAACAAATTATTTATGAAGATTCATTATGTATATTTCGAGCTTATATTGCTGATGGTATATGTGCCACATTGAATTATTCATTCTTATTACAAGCACTCTATAGATATGTTACTGTAGTTTATCCACAATGGTTATTTTATCAAACAGCTACATATCAAATCATACTTATTTTCATAACATGGATTATTGGTCTAGCATATCCACTTGAGTTTATGCTTCGTAATGAAATTCTCTATAATATTAACAATCAAATATGTCAACTACCTCTTGGACTGTCTTTCTCATTGATCTATATGGTACTTTGTATCTATGTGATTCCTGTTCTATTGGTTATATTAATTTATTTTAAATTAGTTCTATATGTGAAAAAAATGAGTAAACGTGTAACATTAGCAAATACTTTAGTTCGAGCACAAAGAGAATTAAAAATGGTTCGACGTATACTCATATTAGTAATCATTTTAATTGCACTTGGTTTTCCATATACAGTTTTCATTATCATTTCATTTTTTACAACTCCTGAAAAATATCATTTTCGAATTGCTCTTATATTTCTCGATGTATCATTAGTATTTATTTTTGTTGCTTTATTTCAATTTAATGACTCACTTAAAATAGCTGTTATAAAAATAATTAAACGTCGTCGACGACGACGACGAAAAGTGTTAGCAGCAATAATAATATAAATAAATTTAATCAAAATCTAAGATTACAGGCATGTCATTCAATTAGTCAGGTAAATTCAAAGTAAAACTGCATGTATGTGCTCCTAAAATACAAAAAAAAGTAATATAGACAACTGAGTTTATATTCTGAAAGTTTTGTCTTACGTGGAAGTGCTCTATCAACAGGACCGTTAGTAATTGTAAATGGATTGATGACAAATTTTGATATAAAATCTTCATGTCGACTGGGTAATGTTGATCGACCCCAAACAAGTTTCACGAATAACTTTTTTTGTTCTTCAGTAAATTTAGTACTGAGTACTGTCCAAAAGTGTTGCATACATCTTGAAGTTGAATGAAAACTACTACCATAGGTAGTGTTGCGTTTTAATAGTTCGATATTAGTTGTACGTTTACCACACACAGCTTCCTCCAACTCACGAGCAGTAGGGTGTGGGTGTTGGTGAGAGCGTGCGTAGTAAGAATACTACCACTCGCACCCACCCTCAAATTCGGATAATTAATTGTTGTTCAGAAGTAGAATTTGGGTTGCAGTGTCTTTCTCGTGATAGAAAAAAATTGACATCTTCTTGATCATCGAATGAAGAGTGTATAGTGTCGATGCTGGGAATTGTATCATTGGATTTGATTAATGAAACTAGTTCTGAAAAATATTGTTCCATTTTTTTTATCGCGTGCAATACTTAGATGGAAAATAAATATTCTTCGTTGACAAAAACAAACCTTCCATCGTTATGCACAGCAGAAAAATACAAAAAAAAATATTTTGTCTCGTGGATTGATTGTGTTTTCTTTCTCTTCCTTTCTTATTATGACATACTGTGGTGCAAGAACACGTCAATCGATTCGTTCTTATTCTCTTTCTCACACCCGTCCTAATATTTTTCAAATTCTGCAAAAATAGCATTATGATCAGTAGCAGGTTGAGTATTTATAATTGAACATTTGCTTAGTTTCCATTGATCATCTCGACGTGGACGTAGATATATATAATCAATCCGAGTTCCATATGCACATGTTACTAATTGTTCATCTTTTAATGTTGGATGTAATAATTTTAGTGCATCCTGATAATGCCATTCTTGTG